>JBBPFQ010812509.1:292-12783 GCA_037974815.1 Kaempferia elegans
GTTCGCTCTTCACCCTTCTCCCTTAGCGCTACTCCGTTCTCTCTTCGTCGTTCGCCCATCCACCGAAACCCTAGCCGACCACACCTCTTCGCTGTCTCGTTGAAGTTCCCCTCCCTCCCTCCCACTCTGTGATTTACTGGTAAGTAAGCCAACGCTGAATCGCTGTCTCGATTTGCTTTAGACTGCATATTCTTTTCTCTTATTCTCTATGCTTTTACTGAAACTCCATGTAAATGTAAGAATAGCATACGTGATATTGTTTGGGAATAGGGATGGGCACTTGATGTTGTGTTCATACAGGGGAGAGCAAACTAAAATTCATCTTTTATGTCCCCTTACCTTTTGATATCTTTGATAGCAAATGGGCTTATTGATCGAACTTCCTTGGGCAGACATTTACTTATGAATGGAATAAGAAAACCTGTTGATTTGGTTATGTTTGAAATATAAATAGAGTTCGGTCTCATTCATAACAGCTCAAGTTCTTGGATTACAATGATGTGGCACCAACAGAATAGAATAAATCTGTAGGCCTCAGCATGTGATTTAAGGGCAAATATAATGGCATTAGCATTGAATGAACTAGGCCACTTAAGGATACCCATCAAAGACATGGAGGAAAAATATTAAGAATATATACAAAGAATGATCATTTTCCAAACAAATTAAGTTTCAGAAATAAGTGATTAGCCAATTAATTTCAACAAATTATAATCAAATAAAGTATACAAAGTACATCAATAACCAATCATGCACAACATGACTAGAATGATTGAAATACCAAGAGAAATTGTTTTTATAGACCTGTAGATTTTAAGAGACAGATGATACTGCTGATTTACACAGGAGTACACTTCTGCTGAATGTTCACAGAGCCAACTACCAGGTCAGGTGTGTTATTGTTTCTTCAAATTCTAATACCAGGCATCAAATAGGGAGCAATGCCTCCATTCTATGGGCAAAATCCCACAATTCAAGTTCATATCTGTCCATGGCTAAGTTTTTTTTTAAAAAAATGATGAGCCTTCATCCACCATGGCTTGTCTAGTTTAACTTGAAGGTGTTAAAAGGAATAGAAAATGAGAAAGAGATGATAAAATTTTACCATATAATCTCACATCTCAAAACAAAGGTCCATTTAAGTGCCTTGGCGTTTTAAATTGGATATGTCTCCCTCTTGGATCTTAACTGAAGGAACATAAGAATATAACAGGCTGAAATTGGATCAATCCCAAAACAAACCCAAGAACAATCTGAAAAAAAAAAAACAACAACAACAACAAAACAAAAGAGGGCAATTAAAAATAAGTTCTGCAATGTCTATGGAATGATTCAGATATTTGCTAGACAAGTTGTTTTTCAGATTCTGCAGCCTTCAGGGATCAAAATTCTTTTGAAAATCATTGATGTTGAGCTACACATGGAAATTTTAGTTTATCCTTGATGTAGAGCAATGCTATGAGAGAAGGAAGATCATCATCAACCAAAAGAGGTGTTCCTTAAAGACTAGAATATGTAGAGCATGAAAAGGCAATGATTGTGCTTGTCGAATGTAACACTTGACATCTGATATGACCATTTGAGATCGTTCATTGATCTCTATAGGCGATATTATTAGTAATGTAAATAATTAAATTATTCAAATTGCGTTTATTTGATGTTTTGCACTTGCAAATAATCACCAGCAGAAAAATCTTAAGTGAATAGATAAGAAGCAAAAGATGTCCAATAACCTGTTATGCAAGCAATTTTGGTCTTTTTGAGCTATCAGAACCACAATTATCATCAATCCCACCTGAGTGTATGGAGCAACGAACATCTGAGAAGGATGTCCAAAATGCAAAAGAATCAAGCAATGCAGCCACCCACAATAATAGTACCAAAAACACAGAGAAAGGATCCATTTCTGCTCCATAACGATCCAATCTTTCCAACAAACAAGATAAAATGAAAAATCATCAACAAGAAATAGACGCAAATGCTAATCGAACAGAGGAAATAACGAAACCCTAAGTTTTGAAGCAGACGAACTCGAAAAAATATCTTCCATTAGCGATCAAAACGACTGGCAAAATCTGAAGAAACAAACATCAAAGAAGAAAGCAGTGGGATTACGAAATTAGATCGTACCAGTGAATCGAGGAAAAGAGAATCGTTCGATCGAACTACTACTGGCTCAGTCGATCCATGGGGCTTCCTTCTCGTTTCCTTGTCGCCGGTTTTGGCGTAGTTGGGCTTCTAAGTAACGGCTCGCGGCGAGAAGTCGATGGTCCCCCCGTCTGTCATGCTATAAAATAACTCGTGACTTCAGTTGTGAACGGCATATTTGCTCGGGACTCATCTTGGTCGCACGATTTGCTCGTGACGCAACTTGGAGCGTCGATTAATGCATTCATTTAAGTCACAACCGCCATTGAAGAGAAGTATGGCGTTAAACGACCTAACTTTTGGGGTGTTCAAACTTATCTAATAAGGTAATTGAGTCAAGCTGAACTGAACTTAAAATGAACCAAGACTTTGAAATAATTGTTCAAAATTGGCTTGATTTATTTTGTATGAGTTTGATATTGTTTGAAGTTTCACTTAAACTTAGTTCGTTTAAATGTTATCGAACTCTCAATTCAATTTTGGTTTGAGTTTTGTTCGAGCTTGGTTCGTTTAAATGTTATCGAACTCTCAATTCAAGTTTGTTTGATTGTTTGAAACTTTTGTCTGTTTGATTGATTATTGAGCATAATAATTCAAATTTATTTGTTTATTTTATTTTAACTTTTTATGTATTTAGTATGTCAATAAAAGTTTTATTAATGAACATGATTCGTAAACATTGTTCACTAACGTTGTTCACAAAAGTTATTTATGAACATTAATTAGTTAAACACATATGTGTTTAAGCTTGTTTGTTTAGTTCAACGAGCTGTTTAAGCTTGTATATTTGATTGATTTAGTGCATATTGAATGAATATAAACAAGCTCTTACAAAGTTAAACATCAAATTTGTTCATGAACGTTTAGTTTATTCACAACCTTAAAGAGAAGCGACAAATGAACGAAGAAAAGTACCAAGCGAATATTACATTATCAATCCTGCTTCACAACTATTCCTAGCTCTAAAAAAAATTATTGAACTGGTTAATACTAAATCAAGACGATGAGTTCAGTTTTATGAAAAAAAAATTTAACTATTAAGTAAATTGGAAAATGCTCATGGTGGACGATCCATATGGTCAAGACATTAGAGAGGTATATACTCGGACGCGCCGATCATCTTATGTGATAATCTCTCACGTCTTAACTATCACACCGCCCGAGAAGAAAGCTGACGTGCCACCCAATCTGACATGCGCTATAGACCAATCGGAATCTATTTAGAACAGTCGCATATTAAATTAACTGGAAGACCTCCCCACCGTCACTTTTAGCTGGCCTGCTGGTGCACCTACTTAATGCTTTCTGCGGGACCATTGTGACCTACTGTTCCACTCTTAATTCTTCCACTCAATTTAAATTGTTTTTTTTTATATTAATTTTTCGTACAAAATACACGGCATCTAACTATTTAATATATTTATAGAGATTTTTCTTTTAATTAGAATGCGTAATCATAAAATACTTAACTTTTTAAATCGTTCATCTTAAATACTTTTTGATTTAGGTTGACAGTAATAAAAATTTTTAATGAAGCTAAATGGATCGTCTTGGAGCATTAAATGACATAATTTTGTTTTTCAAGCAAAATAGATGAATTATTATTTATTATTTATTTGATTTAAAAGAGATTCCATATTCAACCGAAACAGGTTCGTAGTCAAAATAAAGCTCCACGAAGCCCCGGTTTGATTCTCGATTCTCGACTCTCGACTCTTGAAAGAGTACTACACTATAGCCCAAGGCTATGATATGATAGTAAGAAATAGGGTAGACAACATAACCAATAAGAATTCAAATATCACTAACGACACATTATTACACTCAAAAAGTCTAAACTTGTGACGTTTAACTGTCCATCGTGATCCATATGTGCTTTCTAATTTATCTTAGTAGCCGACGAAAAATATTTATAGGGTTGAACCGGTCATAAAATATTAGTTAGATTATAAAAATTGAATAAATAAAATGTACTACATTATATTGAATCTCTTGTGTCTAAGTGTGCAAAGACTTAGGAACACAAGAAGTCGAGTAGAAAACACAACGAATGAGAAGGATGAGACTGAAAATGAGTCAACAAGTTCATTTCATCTAAGGGACGAGGAGCTGTGGAAGAATACATTGACATACGAGAATAACGCATACGACGCTTCTAAGGGACGAGAAACTGAGGAGGAAGGCTGCTCAAGGAAAAGACCGAAGTTGAGTTTGAGTGAGCTCAACTCTAGACATTCAGAAGATCACTCAACTGACCGAATAAGCAATTGAATAAGTCAACGCTAAGTTGACTTTATCCAGATGCCTGGAGCAATTCGAGCCAAGTCAGCGAGCTATCCGAGCCGTTGTAGCGAGGATCAGCATTGAAGTCTCTACGTCAGCATACTCCAGACGCTCGGACCAGGTCCAGATGCTCGAGAACTGTTAATTTGTTGATGAAGAACCATTGCAGAGTTGATTGAAGCGACCAAGTCCAGGCACCCGGACCAGGTCTAGGCGCCTGGAAAGCGACACGTCAGCAAACTGCTACCGTTAGATCTCAAGGTTACAAACATATTTCCCTTAATTGTTAGAGACAACGGAGCGATCTTACCACTGCAACATAGCCCCGGGGCTTAAGACATGCGAGGTTTTCATATGAGGTATTGAGATCGAAATTCGGCGAGTCCGAGCATTATATCTCTCCCATGTCTTGACCATTTATACTAATGACTAGTAAACATCCGTGATTTACCTCCGTCGTATGTGTTTAGGGACGGATTGATAGAGATACTGGGATGAATGAATCAGCCTTTTAGCACCTTAAATGAATAATTTTAATCAATACAATTATGGTAATAATTAAATTTGAATTCAACATTATCACCCTATTTTTATTATCATCAAAAACAGTTTTGAATTGAATAATATTTAACTAATTATAAAATAATAATTGTAAATGTAAAAGTGTTAAAAGAAGGATATTTTTAAATAGAGAGCTATTTTAATTATAATGAAAATAAAAGACGCTTTTTCAAAAAAAAAAAAAATATTAATATTTACATTATTTCATTTTATAAATATTTCCTTCTCTCTCTCCCTCGTCGTCTGCGATTGGTCTCTCCAATTACCACGCTCCGTTCGCAGCGTTGTCGTCATCTCCCTCGCTCTCCAGCAGGCTCCAGCTCTCCTCTTTCCGTCTCTTGCGGATTCCCCGCTATTCCCTCCTCGTTGGATGCATCCGACCCCGCGAATCTTCTCCTCGTTCTTCGATAGCTCTACGGAATCCGGAGCTACCAGCTTCTGATCTGCTTTAGACGCTGGGATGGAGCTGTGGAGCTAGTCGATCTCACATGTCGTCTTGAATTGGAAGTACTGGATTTGATTTTTAGGCTTCTGCTGCCGCAATTCACTGCCTTGTAGGAGTTCCGCAGCGGTTGGATCTTGAATTCCTGTCGCGGCTGCGTTGGGTTTGACCTGTAAAAGGAGTCACCAAGTGGTTTTTGTCGATTTAGGGATCCCCGAGTCTGCGGATCTGTGAAAGGCGCAGTTTTTGGTGGAGATGAGAGGTTCCGAGTGATTTCGTCAGTGAAAAAATGAGGCTCGAGGAATCCCCGTGAATGGATTAGGGCTTCTTCCTGTCCTGTAAGTGGGGGTTCCTGAGCGTTCGAATTTGGATATTTTTGGCGAATCTTGTTTGGAGTTGCGTGTATCTCTTCGTACGCTTCATTTCGAGCTTGCTCTCTAGGGTTAGGTTCGCGATTGTGTTGGATGTTTAAAGAACTGAGTACTTTTCACAAAGCTTTTGACTTTACAGCGTAAAACAAGAAAAACTGCAAGATTTGGTTCTGAAATTGGGCGAATTGTTCTTGTTGTGAAGGGAAAAAGATGCAGCAGAGGGTTCCTTCTTTTTGCACATCTTGACTTGCTGTAGCTTTGAGGTGTGGGCGAGGAGATGATTGAGCAATTCATCAACTTTGTAATCCGGCCTCCTAGGTATGTACATATCTTGTTTATTTACAAAATTAGTAAGTTTGACCTGTCATCTCCCCTTGCGTTGAATTGACTGAAACTTTCCATACATACATTCTTTGAGTTGTACGAAGTAATTTCATATAAAAGTCCAGTCATAGTTCAAGGGGATCCCCTTGTTGGTAATAAATGACTTTTTTCCCCATTTTGTTCTGTTGTATGAAGTCTTTTGAGCAAATTCTTGCCATTATATATGTATCATAAGTCATAACACCCTCCAATGAGGTATTCTGTTATATCTAGTCTCAAATCCTTTCTGGCGTACTTGATTTTGTCATATATCCACTACGCCTGATATCTCATATTCTTTCTCATAATAAATGAATAGATTTCGGCTCAGTGTAGCTAATTTGAGCAGTCTAATCACCTGTTTGTGTGCGCTATAATATTCATTTTGTTGTTTTTGCCATAATTCAAAATTTTCTTTGTTAGTGCACTTACATTTTCCATTTCATTTGTCTGTATCTTACTTTATCTACTACTCACTTTCCTTGGCTTAATAGCTCTACTTAATTAGAACCAAGGTTGTATGGTATACGGTGTGCAGCTGGCCAACTACATAAGGCATATGTGGTTTGTAGGCGTATGTGCAATCCATATTAAAAGATAGAAAAAACTATTTTTATTTATGGAAATGCTTAGCATTTATATGACAAAGTACAACATCAATCTGTCTAGTCAATATTTCCATTAAAATATTCATTACCATATAAGATAAAACACATAATTCTAGCAAACTATGTTAATACTACTACAACAACAACCAAATATTTGTCCCTTTAAGTGGGATTGGCTATAAAACTTTGTGTAGTATGCATATAATTGAACGGCTGAAATACAAAGTAGTTAAGTTAAAGATACAAGGTACCACAGCTTTTGAAAGTGTTTCACGATCACAAGAACTAATCCCTGAAAAGGAAAAAAAATGTAGGAATATTTGGGTTCATTTAAACTGTTTTTTTTTTCACCTCAAACTAGTTTGACTGAACAACAATCACCCTTGTGAATGTCCACATATATACCGGACCATATATATGGCTACATAGGCCACCTAGTTCTGCATATTGAAGGAAACTATATATTAGGGGACAGTCACGGTTAGAACTCATTATAACCGGGCATTTTACCTTTAATATTGTTATTGAAGATTTTTAAGGGCATATATCTACTGTCATTTTGATAACATCTGCACTTTTGGTATGATGACACCCAGGGCTGATTATAATCCTGACCAATACCTATGGGAACCAGAATTCACACTTGCTGGCAGAAAATATAAACGTCTAGACTTGGAGGCAAGTACGGACATTAGTTACTGAAGCTTCTTTTTTATTTATTTATTTTTGATAAAAATTTGGAGGATTTATTGCTGATTTTATTACTTCATTAAACATGACAGCTCAAAAATGGAAGAGGTCACACCCTCAAATGTAGTCACTATGTTCCCTATTCTATACCCGAAAACACTGCTCTTCCTTGTGTTGTATACTGCCATGGCAACAGGTATGTCTTCATTCTTCCATGCTTTTATTTTAAAAATTCTCATATTGTTTATTGTTATAATATTGAGCACCTCTTTTGTAATTGTGTTGCTGTTGTCGTGATATGCAACAAAACCTTTGTTGAACAATGTAACCAAACTGAAACAGAGAATGTTTGTTCTTTTTGCTATGTAGAAGAATGAACACAAACATTGGGCATGTAAATCTCTTGATACCATTTTAAATACTAGCCAAGAACTTTGTTGACAAAAGTGTAAATCTTTTTCTTGGTCTTTTTGTCTGAAGATATGTAGCAGTGCTAACCCAAGATTGAGCAAATAGATCTTTATATATCTACAAGAAATTTGCTTCCCCAATTGGAATTTTAATAATTATCTCTTCTATGGAAATACAGTGGGTGCAGAGCAGATGCAAATGAAGCCGCTGTAATCCTTCTTCCTTCGAATATTACCCTCTTCACTCTCGATTTTTCAGGTTCAGGACTTTCTGAGGGTGAATATGTCAGTCTTGGTTGGCACGAGGTTGGTTATTAGGATTCCTTTTGGTTTCTGATCTTTGCTTACTCTTATCAATAGTTCACTGTTGAGATTGTTTTATTACTTTTGCTGATTACCTTCAAACAAACAGTTCCTAAAATTACTGATTATTGGTTTTATAAACTTGTATATCAGAAAGACGATCTCAAAACCGTGGTCACTTATCTCCGGACCAATAAACAAATTTCTTGTATTGGACTTTGGGGCCGATCAATGGGTGCTGTTACAAGGTATTTTTCTCTGGTTAATTTTTTTATTATTCATTCATATGTCAATTTATCTGTTCATATTCTAGTAATCTTGCTAATGCAATGCACATATATTCATCCTGTATGTAGGTTATTTTCATCAATATCTTGATAATCTTTTGACCTATTCTTCTGATAGGGCATTGCTCAAGAATTAGTGGTAGTATAAATTGAGTGGAATAAAATATCATAATGTGTGTACTAAATAGCCTATAACTAAGATGTCCCATATAAGAGTAGATTCATGACATCATTATTAAACATGGGAAATTATATGCTGGCCCATCCCTGTGCCTGACTCCCATGCCCAGAAGTGATTTGGACGCTCGGAGTTCCGTGTCTGTCGCACACTAAGGCGTGCATGAGGAGTTGGGTAGGGTAATGGGCCTCATTAAACATATCTAGTATTCTTCAATAAATAATAATTCTGGGCCACCCTCAGGCTGAGCATAAATATCATCTTTCTCAGCTAGTTACATAAAGGGCAGTCTGGCTCACGAAGCTCCCGCTAATGTGGGTTCCGGGGAAGGGTCTATTGTACACTATGCTAGTTTGCAAATGGCTATTTCTGAGACTCAAACCCATGACCTCTAGGTCACACAATATCAACTTTATGTAACTCTAGCTAGTTACATAAAATCTAAAATTCAAATTAGCAAAAGTGAGAAGAAACTCAACAGATATAACAAAGATGCAATACTACAATAGTTGTGAATTTTGTTGTTGCAATGCCCTGGATAACTGGATTGATCTTCAAAGAATTGAAGGTTGGACTGTAGTTGATGATAATCTTCAAGAGAGACATCTTCATAAGTTAGTGAAAATCTTCAGACATATAATTTTCTTCATCTCCCTCTCAAATTGAAGACATCACGAGATTGTGAATTTTGTGAGGATGAATGACACTATGTTTGCGATGGATTGTAAAGTGAAAGAGATAGATGAAGGGTTCCATTTTCATCTTGATATGAGGAGTTAATACCAAATAATTCTAACAGTATATTATCATATATCACTTCAACAAGTTCATTCCAGTTATCTCATTTTGGAATCAATTTCTTCTTCTGGGTAGTTTTTCCATTTTGTCACTTGAACTCATGTGCAGGAATTTTGGTGGTGATGATGCATATTTCAAGGATGATCTTTTCTGTTTTTGAAAGGGCATAATTACACAGAAAGCTGTTAGATTTACCTCTAGTTTGCCTTCTATGACCATACAGTTGCCATCCTATTTGTTTACAAGATGTAGTTGATTACATGGACAAAACTGTTTTTTTTTTTGGCATGAGGTGGTGGTAGCTATCCGGTTAACCTTGTTTTGTTTTTTTTTATTTAAATTTTTGTGTAACAGCCTTCTTTACGGAGCAGAAGATCCCTCTATTGCTGGCATGGTGTTGGATAGTGCCTTCTCAAACTTATTTGAGCTTATGATGGAGCTTGTGGATGTCTACAAAATCCGTCTTCCAAAATTTACAGTATGATAGATTTTGGAGACTCATAATAGCCGACCCCACCTAGTGGGATAAGGCTTGGTTGTTGTTGTGTTCCACTCATAATATGTTCTTGAAATTGCTATTTTAAGTTTTGGCAGATAACTCGTATCTTGACGACTTTTCCTTAACATTGTAATTGCTTGACTTGATTAGTAGTCCTGTGTGTAAGTATTTATCATGTGGTGGGTTTTGTGGTTCCATCCGCATGCTCTTTACTATCTATTATGACAATATCCTGGCTGTTCCTTCTGATAATAACTTGTAGTTTCTCAACCACTTCCACTATCATGCCAGTGCATAAACTCATTAGGGTTTTGTAATGGTAGAGGGAGTCATGTAGCTGTCCAATAGTTGATATCATCCTTATGATGATACTTTTTCTTGATACTGTCGATTCTGTTGCTTTTACATTTGGTGGCCTCAATATCTTAACATATTATGTTGTATTTTTTATATAGATCCGACTAGCTCTGCGGTATATGAGACGGGTTATTCGAAAGAGGGCTAAATTTGACATAATGGAACTCAACGCTGTGCAGGTACTGGGCTTTGCACTTCTTTGTAGTCATTTGTCCTTTGGACTATCTATCTTTGTGATTTTTCCAAAGATATGTAGTTCCTGCGAAACAACCTCTACTTAAAATACATGCTCTATTCCCAGCTTTAGTTATGCAACTTCAATTTTTACTTCAAGTGAGTTCAAAGTCCTAACCCCTAAACTTGAGTTGTGTTACATAGTCGAAAGCTTAATCTAGTTAACTTTTAGTGCACCCACAGCACCTTTTTGGCTCTGATTGAACACGCCGTGATAGTAATGCATGATTAGCAGCTCATATTGTCAACTTATAATTTCTCATCATTGTCTCCAGTCTGCACCAAAGACCTTTATTCCAACATTATTTGGGCATGCTTCAGATGACATATTTATTCAGGCTCGCCACTCAGATATTATATATGACGCCTATGCAGTATGTAACTGAATTTCTGTTTCTAAATTTTATATTTTGAAAAAAAAATATGAAAGTTTTTCATGGAAATCAATTCATATTTAATTATCTTTTGTTATTCTACAGGGTGATAAGAACATAATCAAATTTGAGGGTGACCACAACTCACCCAGACCACAGTTCTACTATGATTCAGTTTCTATTTTCTTTTATAATGTCCTGCGACCGCCACAAATCCCTTCGAGTTCTTCTAATAAGTTTGAAAGGTACTATGATCTGGGTGATCTGAAGGTTGGTGCTGGAAATGAGGAGGTAATTTTATCAATTTGACATGAATGTATTGCTGAAAAGAAAAGAAACTATCAGTTGCAGTACTAGAAAAGGAAATTAATGACACAGTATCTATAGATATATGTTTGGACTATAACTATATTGATATCTTAAATTTAACCTTGCAGAAAAAAACATTCTACATATGTAGTTCAATATAAATTGTGTTTCATTTTCAACATCTGATGTTGAAGTTTGTGTTTGTAGAGTTTGCTATATGAAATCATCACTGGTCTTCGCACAGCTGGTAGTGATGAAGCATGCTCCTCATCAACTCCTGGAATTCCTAACGTTGCAGGTTTAACCACCAGTATGGCTTTCAAATCATGTTATTTTGTGTGTTTGGTTGTCTTTAAATTGGTTTATTGGTTGCACCACAGGTTCAACTGCAAAATCTGTTGTCGAATTGTTATCAGAAAGTGTAACTCATCTATCCATTGCTAATGACTTTGTGAGTCATTTGTTGAAGTGATTTTTCTTTGTGCATAAAACGTTTAAAAAGGAGAAAGTGGCTTTGGAAAGATGTTAAACATATAGTTTGATCACTTTTGCAGGATTTCCTTGTTGATGAAGATAACACGATTATCAAAATAGAAAGTGACACTAATGATGGATCCATTGTTCAGGTAAAAAACTAGTTTCTTCTTTCCAGTTCCTAGAATTTGTTTTTCAAATAACAGAGTCTTATTTTTTGTCGATTTGACCTAAGGATCATTTCAATTGTTAGAAATTTCATTCTGATGTCAGAATTTGTCTCATTTCAATTGTTAGAAATTTCATTATGATATCAGAATCTGTCAAAAAAAAAAAAAAAGAGGAACTTCTAAAATTCCCAGGAACATTAACTGATGGCATCTTTTGCAGGCTAAAATGACAGAATTGAACGAGGAATGCTGCTCCTTTTCAAGTTCAAACAGGGAGAGTTGGGGGAGATGTTCTTCTTTAGGTGGAGATAGCGACAAGTCATCCTTAGTGGAACGCACTGGAAGATCGAATAGCAAACACCAGGTCTTTTGTTCTTCCACGCAAGGCTAATGCCTATCCTTGCATTATGCTATCTGAATCATTTTATTTAGGAGTATCAATTCGGGTGGGTCAGGTCGGGTTGTGAAAATTTTTTTTAACTCTCAACCCGAACCCGACCTGAATCCCCTCAACCCGAATCCGAACCCGGCCAACCCGACCAACCCGAACCTAACCCAGACAACTCATATAACTTGATCTAAAATAACTTTTTTAGCTATTTTCTCAATAATTCTTTATTTTTGTCTCAATA
>JBBPFQ010812717.1:0-12776 GCA_037974815.1 Kaempferia elegans
TTTGGGGTAAAAGTGAAAAGAGCACTTTTTTTTTCAAATCATCTGTGTCCATTTTTTTTTTCATCCCATGTTCAGTCGTACATAATTATGATGCCCATCACTGTTATTGATCATTACGATTTTATAATTATTATAATATATTTTCATAACAGCTACTATACATAATTTATAATTATTATTGTTCACTACTACGGCATGAACGATAGAAATTTATATTATAATAGTTATAAAATAAAATTTCTATATTATAATAGTTATAAAATCTTAATTGTTATAACAACTGTAGTAATTATTAAATAATATAAATTTAATTTACTTATTTAATATTTATATTGTAGTTGTTATAGAATAGTAGTTGCTTTTTATCTTGGCATTTTAGATCCTCTGTTTCAATATCACTGTGTGTTCGTATCTCGACGCTGATCAAACGATCCTGACATATTTGAGATGTGTACAATATCCTCGTGATATGCACAATATCTTTGAGATATAATATGAACTGTCCGATCGGCACTGGGATACAAAAATACGATGATATTAAGACAGAGAATCCGAACTAATATCTTGTCAGTGCAAAAATTAGATCGGAGATTTAGATGGAAGATATCAATATTGATGGATTGAATATATTATGTATATAAAACTCAAAATGGACCCTTCGATGATTTAGAAAAAATGGCGTCTTATTGATTTTTGCCATTTTATTTTTGGGCTTTTATGCATCTTTTGTGTAAAGTTAACAGACGGACGATCCAAAACCCTAAAATTGATGGAACGAGTGTCTTCGGAGTTTAGAAAGCGTCCCAATCTCCCATTCTTGTTCCTAATACAACTTTCACCTTCAACACTCGAATTCGATGTTTTCCGTGAGGTGGTAATGCATCCACTAAAACCCTAGTTCGGTCTCCTCTCAGATTCCGTGTCGAGGTTCGGAAGCGGCATCGTAATCTCCGCTGGAAGCTATGCCAATTGCCAGCATCAATGCTTGCAGCACGACCACGTTGATTGCTCGTACTCACTATCCCGTTCATTCGCTCCCACCGTATGTCAATCTCGTGAAGTTCACTCCTTTCTCCCCTTCGCGCATTTCGTCTGCTTGCGCGGCTGATGCATTTCGATGGCGCACCAGGGTTTCCTCGTCTGAAGGTGAGAAATTGTTGGTCCCAACCATCTCCTATAATCAAAATCTGGAGTAAAGAAATCTAAAATTTTGATCTTATCAGTTGAGGGTTTTGACTGGAACCCAGCGAGAGGTGTTCCCATCCAGCCAAGCTTGGATAATTCTCTTTTAACGTCTGAAGTGATCTGTATTGTGCCGTCCACCGTCTATTCATTTGCATGTGTGGCGGCCTCTGTCATTCCAGGTGCGTCCAAGCAGTTTCAGGTTCACCTGGGAAGCAAAGCTTTTTTGGTTCAGTACTTCTTGTTGGTTGGGGCCGTTGCAATTGGTTTTTTGATCCGATGGAGGCAGTGGCAGAGGATCTGTACGATGGAGAAAGATGGTGTGGGTGTGGATTTGATTGAGAAGATTGAAAAGGTGGAAGGTGATTTAAAAAGCTCTACCGCAATAATTATGGCGCTGTCAAGACAACTTGAGAAGCTTGGGATCAAATTTAGAGTCACTAGGAAGGGCTTGAAGGAACCTCTTCATCAGGTAATGCTAGTATTCCAGATTCTGCTGCATTGCTTGTGTTTTAAATCCTATATTGTTTGAGAACCGCAAAGACATCTATTTTCAAGCTCTCAACCGTCGATAATTTGTTCTTGTGTACTCTTATCTACATTACTCACATTTGAGCTTGACTCCTTTCATAGAAAGTTGCGATGTTTTTAGGTGTATTTCTCATTTTTGTTATACATCATGCACCTGTGTGTTAGTCCTCAAAATCAGGAATAAATTTAATTATCCAAGTTATTATGAAATATCAGCTGAACCAACTACTCAAAGTTTCTTTGCAACTGATGAACGTTAATTTTTTGAATTTTGAGTTACTCTTAACAATGTCTGTTACAGTGTCTCTCCTACCCCACGTACTTTTTTGTTGCAATGCACCCTTAAAGTGCCTTTTTCTTGTCAATATTGTTGTTTGGTATTCCCATATTCAATCAAGTAAGCAGCTTTTAACTTCGTCCTTCAATTCTCAGACTTCATTGTTGTCTAAACAAAAAATTTATTCAGTGGCATCGATCTAAAACTTAAGTTCAATTTGCTAATTTTCAATTAAATGTTCATCAGCTCTCATTTTTCGTCTCATAGCGAATTGTAGTTGGATGTAAATAGTTAAGGTAATTTCTTCATTGTTTAAACATGTGATGTGATGCAGACTACCCAGTTAGCAGCAAAGAACTCTGAGGCTATTAGAGTACTTGCAATGCAAGAAGAGATTCTCAAGAAGGAACTTGGCGAAATTCAAAAGGTCTTATTGGCCATGCAAGTGAGTCTTATGTGGCATTCTTCTGGCCTATAAATTTGTGGTGTTCATTTTGAGAATCCATATTGATAAGCTTGTTTTTCTAGCATAATTCACTATCAATTGATAATTCAACTTCTGTGATACCTTGATAACCATGTTTAGAAGTTTCACTTTCTTTGTGGTGGCAAAGTTTCTAATTTGATAACGAGCCTTCTTATCAACAGGCTTAATCCTCAATGTATTAAGTTATTTCTAGTTGATTCTGAACATGAACTTAAGTTTTTTTTCTCCTGGTAGAGTACATAACTAAGTTCTAACTGTCACTTGAATTTGAAGCATATATTTTACTCCCTATTATTTCCAACAAATGCACGAAATAAAATAATAGATGCCACTTTTGATTTGACTAAACATTCTACGAAACTATTCTCTTAAAGAAATATAGATAAATCATTACACGAGTCTTGACTGTAAATGTGTGTGTAGATGTTACTGAGATGGCATAAAGCCAATCAATTCTTCATAACCTCAAAACCTAAGAGGCACTATGGACAAACTGTACCTAGAGAACTGTATACTAGTGTTATGTAGGATGACAATATATTTCTAGTGTTAGAATAGCCTGTTCCTTCTCATAGTTCGATATAAACAATATACGGTTAGATAGGTTTAGTCGCTCATGACGAGAATCACTTGTAGACATTGGTTATGTAGCATGTCAAGAATATGACATCAATATTTCTGGGATTTTTGTTGATTTTTAAGAAATAACAGTTGGACAACATTTCTGATCATAGAACTATCTAGGCAACAAAAACATCAACACCCAAGTGAAATATATTTCTGAAGAAATACCAGTGGTTGTAGTGGAATATTTCAAAAACCTTGAAATATTCTTCTTGATTCTGTGATAATTATCTCGCATACTGGCATTAGAACGTTTGATGCCTTTTCTTTTAGAAGGAAAGAACCTTCTGTATATGTTTTCCTTAGAAAGCATAACCAGTTTGGAATTTGAAACTTTCTCAGGAACAACAGCAAAAGCAGCTTGAGTTGATCCTTGCAATTGGAAAGGCTGGAAGATTATTAGACAGCATGGATGACTTGCAAGAACATGGTAGAACTGGTACTGACCGTGCCAAATCCGTACAGAAGGATGCAAAGATGCCCGGCATCCAATTCGAAAGACATGCTGGGGGAGACAATCACAGACCAAGCACCAATCACTCAGGTCATCAGTAATAAGTTCTTGAATATTTTTTATTTTAAGTATGTTGGATAATTCAGTATTTCTGACAGTTGAGTTCATCTAAAGTGAAATATCAACTTGTTCAAATGTATATCCCACCAAAATTTGGAAAAACATATTGATGCGTTAGGAATATACCACCGCACCACAAAGCAATAACGAAGTTTTCTTCTTGTAACGTAGTCAATAACGCATTAGAGAGCTTGTCAGGACTTGCCGCAATGAGACTCTCAAGTGTCATATTGATGACTACATCATTATGTCACGATCCTCGACTCTTAATCACTTAGTAGGCATGATTCAAAAAATCTCTTGGCTATTTTAACATCAAATTTCATACATGATGAAATTTTACAGTATTGACAACATAGAAAATTCAACTGATCATCTGACAACATCGAAAGCTTAACCGATCATCCCCCAGGTGCTTAGGAAAAGTTTTCATGAAACAACACAGAATCTTTAGCTATTCATATGAAACATAGAAGTTTTCAGGCACACAGCTTAGGATAAGTTCTTGACGCTATTGTAAGGATGGATGCGAAGTAAAGTTTACCCCATCTTCGATACAGACAACTCATTATCATATCACCTTCTGCGAATTACATTCTCATGTAAACACTAGAGTTTACCTTGACATGCATCTCATTCAACACCCGAAGTAAAGATACATTGGATTTTCCCCCTTTGTTCCATTATTAGATATGCAGTGAAGGTGATACTATCTGTTTCTAAATCCCATCCAACAATGCTCATGGCGATGCAGGCCAGTCATACCCAGTGACCGCATCATTGAAGCCACCGCCGTAGAACCTCACTTGAAAATCCTCCCCTTCCATTGCATTTATATCCTCCCAAATCATGTCCTCGTCGTCGCTGATTGACCTCCACGAATATGCAGAAGTATCTGAGTAGTAGTCCACACATTCGTAGCGATCCTCAATTTCAGGTCCCAGCACCTTGAGATCAGAATGTTGCTCCTCCAAGTACTTCTTGTCTAGCTTGACATCCCAACAGCCTCGCACATCCAAATACTCAAGATCCCTACACTTGGAGAGGATTTGAAGCACCCCATGGGTCGTAGAGCGTTGGTAGGACATCTCCAAGTGGTGCAATTTGGTCATCGTTTTGGCAATGGCAAATGCTTCTTCTTCTTGGCAATTGTAATCTCCGGTGACCTCTAATGGATGCATCCTGCGCCGAAGGAAAACTAACGATCTACAATGTTTTCCAAACACTTCGATGGCACTGGCACCTATCTTTGTGCAGTAGCTGACATCCAAATAGGTTAAACTGGACAATCTCGGTGCAATAAGTTCAACAATGGAATCACTAATTTCACTTCTAGGAAGCTCCAACCTCTCAAGGGAACCAGCACTAGAGAAATTCAATAAATAGAACAAGAACAAGAATGCAAATTAGTCATCAAGCAAAAATGAATAAGTTTCCAGTATCTGGAACTACTAGCTTACTCAAAATTCATCCTATAAATAGTTTCTTTCGAGATAAACTAGTGAAACCTTTAATCTTTAATCTTGATGACTGTTAATTCTCAGTTCTCACAGCATAATCAGATTAAACTACTAAAAGCAATTGACAGTTCAACAAATAAAGATGGTTAAATAATAAATCCATTGCAACCTTTCATATGGAATTCAAATTTATCAGTGTTTAAAAACTTTAAAATCTACAATGTCTTAGTTTTAGTTTCAATTCTATACACTGCACTCTGTCCATTTACTGTTAATGATTTGATGGAATGCCAGATCAATCAATCTATCTACATCATCTAACTGGGCACCAACTTATGTGAGAAAGGATAATATTTCCAAACTGATAGACATATACTGTGCTATATGTTTTCCACTTGAGTTGGTGACATAGCATGATTGCTACTCAATAAGCAAATAATGTAGATAACTAGATTGATTTGGTGGTTTGCTATGCCATCAACTTAAGAGCAAGTGAACAAAGTGTAAATTAGAAACTAAAGATTCAACGTTGCTATAGATTTAGAAATTTTTAAATGCAGATATGAAATTCCTTACAAAGAATAGCTTTGTCATCAAAAGAGGTAATTATAGGAAACTAAGATCAAACATGACACCAGCTATGTTGTTAATGGTGAATTAACAGTCAGTCTCTAGCATTAAGTTTCAGAGAACATCATGTTATTGTATGCATTAACAGTTCATACACTCATCAGGATGATTCACTACAGAAATACTAGTGGATCATAATGGATGACTGCAATCAAGGCAACATAATCAAGCAACAGCTTCCATTCTTGGAAATCGAAGGCAATAGAGCGAAGTCAGGAATTGAGATGAGATCTACATACTGGTCTGCGATGAATGTGAACATGGATTCGGTGTGGAGGCCGAAGACACTGAGCCGGCGGAAGGAGCCACAGCTGCGATCGATAAGCATGTGAAGCATTCGATCGAGCTGCTCGGGCTTGCAGCGCTTGCTCCATTCGTCAATGTCGATCTCCTGCCAACAGTAGGGACCAGACACTGCCCGCTTCCAAGATTTGCAAACCCTAGGAATGACGGTTAGAATCTCTTGGAGAGGAAGGTTGCGGAAGATGAGGCCCAGAGCGTCGGGAATGAGTTCCCCCCATGCCCTAACCTCGCCGCCATCGGCCATGTCGTCGACAGAGAGGAAAATTAGCCTACCTCCCTGTCGTGAAATGGGTTCAGGAATTTAGATCGTCAAGATTAAACATTTCAAAAATTGGAATTTGATATGAGAACAACGCGTAAAACCAAGGTCCGATCGGATGAGACAAATGAAGAAACCAGCGATCAGATCAACACTTGAACTCCAAAATAGAATCCTGGACGAGCTGCGGTAGCAAATGGCTGGTGTTCAAAGGCGCACGAATAGAGAGAAACGGAAAGTAGCTTACAGCATCAATCTAAAAAGCTAAAGGAAGCGATTTTAACCTAAAAATGCTCGAAGAACAGATCTTTCCCAAAACATTTAAGAAGAAAAAACAGACTCTGTGAAGAAACGTGTTAATGGAATACGCAACCCTAATTTAGGAAAATAGCGGCGACAGAATCCTTAATGAACGAAAACACCAGAAATACGATACACCACGAGCGTTTAATCTTCAGTTACGACGACCAAGACGGCAACAGATCCAGATCCAAAAGAAGGAAAGGCCAATGATCACGTCTTCAATCATTCTCCTCATCTGATTGAGACAATGGCAGCCAAATCAAAGCCCATCGCTGCTGCTGCTTCCATTCAAGCGAAGAAGCCGGCCAAAAGGGCATCTTTCAAAAAAAAAAAAAAAATCTCGCGATTTAACAAAACAGAGAGAGAGAGAGGGCGGAGAAATACCGAGCATCAATCCATCAGAAAACGAACATTTCGACGAACGAAATCATCCGCTGCGAACGAAAACGAGAACAGAGATCCGAGAAAGATACAGAGAGAAGCTGCTTACACTGAACCGAAGAAGACAGAGAGCCACTGCGAAAAGTGGCAAAAAAAGTTTCAGAACAAGTGGCAAAAGTAAGCTCAACACTACAGAAGAATTTCGACATAAATGTAAATATTTTTTTAATAATTTCGGGCCTCAAGCCATTTTTTTTTCAAAAAAAAAAAAAATCAAGCATAATCAGACGTGGGACCATCGTCTACCAGGTCAAGGCCCTGTAAGCCATGAAATGCTGCTGCAGCGGATGATGCAGTGGACAGCTTTGAGCTGGAGATGAATATGTACGAAAGATATTATTCTATTGACTTTATCTCTTTCTTACCGTGCGGAGGATGATTCCACACGAGATACACTGTTTGTGGATCTGTAAATTGATCTGGTTAACAACACTTCTGTAAGAGATAAATTTATTACCCGATGGTTTTTTTTTTATTATTGACTCTTCAATATTAGAAGGAAGTAAATTAGTAAATTAAAATTAATGAATAATTAATTTCTATGTGATCATCAAGTCTATTATGTCCTAAAACGATCTGGTTAGCAACACTGCTACTGCATGTGCAAGGCTAATGGCCTGCCGAAAGCTTAATCAGAGCTTCAATTAGCCGGTTGTCGTGATCCTTCATCGCCTGACTAGCATTAACTGCGCGTCTCAGACACGAAATGGTCCTGGCTTCTGTCTGCACAAATCGTACGACTCCTCTGCTGGTGCAAGCTCATGCATGCCTTAGTTACTGTAAATAATGTGAGTTCCAGAGCATTTATATATGTTACCTTCCCGAGAGTATTGGCAGATGAAACAGCTCCACCAAGCGTTCACCGGCTTCGCCATTCAGAGTGAGAAATGATACTTCTTGCAAGCCAGACAGACCGTGCAGGGACAAGGAGTTGAGTTGTTCTGCTAATTGTATGATCATGGTTCCAAATGTAATCTCTAATTTCTCAACAATTGAGGGGAAAAGTACACTGTCTGACAAGAAAAAGCAAGGGTAGGTCGAGTGCAATTACCCTGATGAAGGAGACTTCACTCCGCGGCCTACAGGTTTGGCAGAGAAACGCAAGCATTATAAACAAGAAACCATTTTTATTTATAATCGAGAAGCACATCTTGTACAAACAGGCTAAAGATTTGATGGACCGATAGTGATTGTTTTCATACCGAACAAATTATTTAGCAAGAATTTCACAAATAGGGGGCGTCCGTGATCTGTACAAAAGGGGAAACCAATACAGATGCACAAAGTAATTGCTAGAGTTGTATTTGATGCCATCCTCTGCCTTGTTTGGGTGGAAACCTAAGCTTTGAAACGAACGACGATGCATGATATGTCGTCTTTACTTTCTCTTTTGAAGGCTTCCAGAGTCAACCGCCGAGCTGCGGCCAATGGATTCTTGACTTTTCTTGCCAGATCAACAGCCTCCTGATTGCTCATAACCTGTTAAATCTATTAGAGTTCAAATGGCTGTACAGAAATGATCATGTGACAAGAACAGTTTAACAATTATGATGCTGATGATGATCATCGTCATCATCATGTAATTGTAGTAAACCACCTTCCAGAGGCCATCACTCGCAAGGATGAGCAGTTCAGTTTCAGAGTTTGCATCTTCGACTCGTATATCGGGATCTGATCTTAGTTGTGTCTTCAAGCTCTTGTCCCCGAATGCCCGGGAAACGGCTAATTGTCCATTAACTCTTGCCACATCGCCTGAAAGTTCATCGACAAATTAGTTATCCCTATCACAGAGAGATTGCAAGATGATATGCTTCTGAGAATTTTCAGTTGAAATTAGCATGCTGTATTATTTCAAACTCACGTATCCAAATTTCAAAGAAGGTAAAACATATTTCAGGTTGCACTGAAGTATGAGAATATGTAGAATTTTTCTCACGAGCTAGAAAAACATTTGCATCAGCAGGTCACAATCCATACATATTAGACAATCATTTTACTAATAGATTCTATAGTCCTGATTCTTGAATAACAAAAAGAGATTGCATAATTTTTTATCAGTGCGTTACTTTTTAATCTTGCACTCAGGTGCCAAAATGAGTCCAAGAGAAGCTGCCTAACCTGGCATGTTAGAAACAAAGCCACCTCTTGTTTCAATACTCTCTCGTTCAGAATTTGGATCATGATCAGTTGACATTTGGATGACCTCTCCGCGTCTTGCAAGAACAGCTCTCGAATCACCAACATTAGCCACCCATAATTTGGTGCCATTTACAAGGATTGCAGTGACTGCAGTGGATCCACCTCGCCCCAAATCACGACTATGAGAAAGTATCTCATTGTCAGTCTTCTCGTAGGCACTTCTGATGGCCGTATCAGGATCGTTCCAAAACTCTTTCTGCGAACATACACACACAACATCATTCCATTTGTATATCAACAAATTCTTGACAATTGAACACAAAGACAATGAGCATTACCTCCTCCAAAATATTGGTAAATAAATGCTCCTGTAAGTAAGCTGGAACACTATCCCCTAAATGGCCATCGAAGATGGCAAATAGACCAAGTTCCTGATCTCTGGTATGAATGAATTTGGCTACATGATAATCCTCTATAGGATGATCTGCTGCTCCTTTCAGTATACTAAATCCATAGCTAACCGTGCTGCGGCCTTTCGAGTTTCTTCCTTTACCTACAGTTAACGAGGGGCCTGCAAGCTGAACGCCCACACAGAGTCACTCATCTTTGTTCATTCATATCAAAGAATTAGTCAATTAAAGACTAGAACAATTTTAGCATCTTTGAAAAACTTTAACAGATTAACTGAAAAGAACAATAAAACAAACTGGAAAGAATAACAAGATCACGGCATGTAGCACTATTGATATCAAAAACGAAATTGGCGTCCATCATAGATATCTGCAATTAAACTCGGAATTAAATATGAGATTCCTACACCCTTAAGGAACCTTTTTTCTTTTTTCATTTTTATTGTAATAGTAGTGAAACTAGTTCGATTTCTGTTCACCTAGCGTGTACCCTTAAGCAACTTTAAAGAGTAGCATTTGGTAGTATAGTATTATATGCGAATAATTCTGTGAACATTAAAACATCTCCTCTACTCATAGGAGAATGAAAGAAACTCTTGTTTCAATAATTGATAACTGTATAATTGAATCAGAAGAGATGCAGTCGAAGAAAAAAGCAGATAAATTTCCGCTGAACCAAACCAATAGATAGAATCAAAGATGTCAACAACAGCTCCCATAGAACAATTGGCTTTATCTAACATCAAAGGAAATATCAAGTCCATAAATAACTCACGATCGACAAGATAAAGTTAAAAGTTCAGTATTCTCTCGGCTTTAAACAGCAGAGTAAGATCAAGGAAACTAGAAACTACATCAGCTGCACAATTCTAGGGGATTTATCTACTCTACTCATAGAAGCAAAATAAGGATGAGCTGAAGAATTGGAACAAGGGAGAAAACTCAAATGCCAAACCAGAAGCCTCATTCATCCAAATATTAATAATAATAATAATAACATTCAATTGCTCATAGTTACGGAACTTACAAAACAGCATATCTTATCCATGAAATTCCACACAGCTCAATGTCGTGCCCTATGCTTTGGCCCAATTCCAACTCCAAAAATCTGAAACTTCTCGCAGAAGATTGACCATTTGCATCTCGCAAAAGATTTACAACGGCATAAAGCAGAACAAATATCAAAGCCCCGTAGCCGAATCCTTAATCTTTTCCCTGCAATGCCAAGATGCGATTTTTAACGAAGTTCGACTCTAAATTTTTCCAAGGCAAATCCACGACCTGGATCCGGAGACTGAGAATTCAACGAATCGGGAAAAAAAAAACAAATCCGACAAACCGAAGCCGTTGGTAAACACCAGGACTTTGCTCACCAATCGGACGATTCCCCAGTCCCCTTTCCAGCCGCGGCTTGAAATCAGAAGAAGGGTATTTGGAAGCGAAGTGGAAGCGTGGGGAGAGGGAATTGCGCGTTGGAAGCAAAACTCAGTCGGTCGGTCGGTTTGAAGATTGGTCCGTAGACACGACTCTGAGGCGAGGGCCAAAGAAGAAACAGCGAGGGCAATAAATTAGTGAAAGCGAATGAATCCCCCCACACGAAGACTTTCTTTCGCCGTCGTTGACTGGGTTTACCGGGCATAATAATAATAATAACAGTCCATTTAAATTAAAAGAAGCATTTATTCCCTAAAATACCCCTCGTTCCGCATACAAATCAAATTAATTTTTTCTAATCTCAATTTAAAAAAATAAAAGTTTCTTTTTCCTCCCTTAGTCATAAAATTACGATCATCTACCATTAAACTGTAATTTGGTTGCAAACTCACGTCCATTCGAGGTTATTTGCAGCCGGAGCGTCTGCCATTTCGTGGCTAAGCGACCGTGATTCAGCAGTAGTTGTGAATGTTCATGTCGTCGCGCTGGCTACAAAATCAAAGCTGTTACAAATGGGCACAAGCTCACAACCAAATGATGAACTACCAGTTAGGCGGCCTCAAACGTTCGGCTAAATGGCTAGTTACCAACGTTTTATGGTTTGGATTTGCGAAAGATCGACGATGTACATAAGGCAAAAAGTGGTTGGCGATTGGCGGTTGAACCTTGAAATTAAATGCTTTATTCAAGGGCAAAAAAGGGTTTGAGAGTTTACTATTGACAATGGAGGACGTATCGACGGCAGCAATTTCAAAAGTAGTTGATGAGTTGGATTCGAACCCATTTTCAGAGGTGGGAATGGAAGGCCCAACGGCCACTGCTAACGTTACATATTTATATCGATCAATTATCATGTTAATGAAAAAGAATAACGCGTTCACAAAAAGAAAGCAATTCAGTGGACACACTTTAGCAGGAAGGAATGTCAACTGTCTGCTTTTTATGACTTATTTATTTGCTAGGACGGATTTGAAATTTATAGAAAAAAAATTCACACGGAAAGTTCATAAAAAAGATAGATCGTTCAATCGGGTTGATCAATTGAACTATCGACCTAATAAAGCATTGTAGAAGGATTAATTGCAATTGAAGATGTTTTCAAGGGAATAAGTCAATGGAGAGTGAAGGGAAGGATACAAGAACAATATTAGAGAGCTTTTGTTTCAACCATTTTTCTTTCATTTTTTAGAAAATCACGACTTTTAAGAAAATCATATTTTTCTTGTCTAGTTTTTTAGAAAATATTATAATTTTTTTTTCCAAAAAATAGAGGTGAAAAATGTAAACTAAACACTATTTTCTAGAAAACTATATTTTCTCGTAAAACAAAAAAAAATTAATTATCCAAGTTATCCTTTTATCTTCTGAACTTCTGGTCGAAACCTACAATAATCTTGCTTAAATCTGACACGGCCTGGTTCGCCTATCACCCACCACATGTGACCTAATTGTATGATCAAAACGAACAAGAGGGGGGGGGGGGGGGGATGAATTCCCTTTTTAAAATCTTTTAATTTTGACTTTTAAATCTTTTCAGAAAACACGAGTACGCAGTGGAAAAACACAATAGAAAGAATACAACGGAAAGTAAGAACACTTTTATTTTTACTTGATTCGTAGTTCAACGACTACTACTCTAAGACTCACACCCCTTGAGACTTTTTCGACGGACAATCCACTAAAATTCTCCTATGAAGAAACTTTGAACGGAGATATCGAATA
>JBBPFQ010812827.1:0-12776 GCA_037974815.1 Kaempferia elegans
TGAGCGGGATAAGTGAAGGGCTTCACTACAAGGGTAATACTCTTATCATGTAGATCTAGAGTAGATCTAATGTAGAAAACAAGTACAAGAATATTTTTATAATATTCTCACGGATCCGTAGCATGGGTTTCCGAGGTTTCTGCAACGTAAAAAGCGGTTTTTGCGGTTCGAAAATCCCAACAATTGAGTCTAACTCAATGAGTCTATTCGGATTAGACTTAATCCAATGATTCATCATAAGAATTTATTGATCTCCATTAATTATTTTTAATGGGTTGGATTTTAGCATATTGGATTAATCATTAACCCAAGAAGTCAATCTGTAACCATCAACTCAATAAGCCTACTCATCTCATAATTGGCTCTTAGGGCTAATACCAACAGACTTGGGTTAATCTCAAGAGGCAACTCATTTGATGATGGATAGAAGCACATTGAATATGAACCATCTCCAATTGAATTGAACCAACTCTCAATTGAACCTTGCTTCTTCTTCATTGAACTCCTTAGCTTAAGTTGGTTCGGTTAAATAAACTCCATGGCTCATCTTTAATTCCCTGCAAAAATAAATTCGGCCCAAAATTAGGAAGAAATTATAACAAGCTCCAAATAATATCCAAACTCATGAATCATGATATTAAACAATATTTAAGTAAACGAGAGGATGAAAATGTCAAGTATGAGAGCTAAAATGGTCATTAGAAATGCTAATTATCAATGTGCCTTCATAAAGTTCTACTAACTTTTCTTATAGGTCTTTGACACATGAGTAGTCTCCAATTATTATTACTTCTTATTGAGGGAGCACATTGAGAAGGTGATGAGTGCTTTTGAATTTGCTATGTTCTCCTCTTTTTACTTCTTAGTCCATCTTGACATTTCGATTCTCACATTATTCTCATCCATAGGATTTTCAAAACCATTTTCCATGATTAGTATCATATCAAAATCGATTTCAAAAAATACCTCCATCTGTTTCTTCCATCATGAGAAGTCTCTGTCGAACTTGGGTGGATGGATGCTTGAGCCAGCCATTTGTCGATTGTGCTCTTCTTGGCAATTAGTCCATCGAAGGCGTACGAGGCTCTGATACCACTTGTTAAAGATCGAGTCGGTATCTTCCTACTAGGGTTAGTGCATACGAAAATACAAACTAAACAAAATAAAGAACACAATACAAAAGCAATGCTAACACAATTTGTTTATTTGGTATCCACCTCCAGCGGAGGTGACTAGTCCAAGAGTCCACACACGCACACAATTCTCCAATATGAATCTTGCTTCTTCTTGGTGAAGCAAACCTCTCACAAGGGTCTTCTTCCTCTTACAAGTAGGAGTGAGATTGAGAGGGAGAAGAAGACTAGAGAGCTTGGGCAATTACAGAGAGAATGTACACTAGAGCACTAGCAAGTCTCATGCCCAAGAGCCCTCATTAAATAAGATGAGAGAGTTGAGCATAAAGATCACTCAGCCCGCCACCAATCGACTCCCCAGTCTACTGGTGTAGCTGTTCACTCACAACGGTTTCCCGTAAAATCCGGGATTCTACCAACTACTCCTTACCAGTCGACTGCCCAGTCGACTGGTAGTGAGGTCAGTCGACTGCCCTTCATAGCCATCGAGCACAGAACCTTCTGTACATTTCTGAACCTCGATACCAGTCAACTAGTCTCTGTGTTAGTCAACTTGCACGCTACAAACTCTCACACTCATCCTCCCCGGAGTCACTCTTTGAAGCCCTCTTCCTCGACCTTCGTCCCTTCGATGCACTTGAGCATATGGCTCCTCTCCGTGCCATCTTTCGCGTTTCCTTGAAGTCCACTTCCCTCGGCTCCACTCCATTGCTCCTCGTCCTGTGGTCCCTTGGATACTCCATCCTTCACCGACTCAAAAATCGAGTCCTTTGATGAGATCTTTATGTGTTTCTCCAAGTCCTGCTTGACTTAAACACACACCAAAGCAACATGACAACCTAACTTAAACTCTTAACACACACATCAAAACATGATGGCATCTACAACGAGCACACTCATATCTTGGTCGAGAAACCAAGAAGCCGTCAGGATGACCTTTAGGCACGAGAACATGCTCGCTTATAATTTGGTTAAGAAATCAAGAGTCTGAGATAGCCGACCGGATGGTCGTTGGGGGCGCGTGAGCAATCGTGCTTACTTCTTGGCTAAGGAACCAAGAAGCCGACTGGAAGGTCATTAAGCATGAGAGCGAGCACGCTCATATCTTGCCTAAGAAACCAAGAAGTCGGTCGGATGACTGTTATGTTGCATGAGCAATCATGTCTACTCTTTGGCTAAGAAACCAGGGGTTGACAAGCAACTAGTACAACCTGAGCCATCATTTCCTGGTGGACCTGCGCGCACCTATATAATGGAAACAAGGCCAAACACGAGGAAGAGATGTCAATAGTCCAGTTAGGCTTAAGGCTTCGAGCTCAAGTCCTCTGACACCTGCATCACTTTATCCTACCATGTTGTATAGAACAACATTAGTACTATCATAGTGGAAATAGGGAAATCTTTTCTCCTTTATCACACGCTTGTGGAAGTGAGGATCCTAAGGTCAGTGGTTGATGTGCCATCCCTCTTGGGAAAAGCAGTCCACTTATCTCACTGATTCGTGTCGCTTCACCTACACTTGCCTCTTTATGTGTGCTAGAGTTTTCTTTAAAAAGGGTTTCCTTACCTTTTCTGATAGTTATCCTTGACTCATCTTGGGTATATTTCCTGTGGTCCTCCTTGCTAAATGTCCTTGTCAGTATGGCTAGTGATGCACCCCAAAACTTGATTGAGACACTCGTTGCAAGCGTGAAGCTGCCCTTGGGGGAGCGTATACAAAGACTGAAGGTAGACGCATCATTTTCTAGGATGGATAAATTGCGCCAAGAAGTAGATGCACAATTAGCCCTTCTGGCTGAATTGCACCATGCTTTGTCAGATGCGTAGGTGGTCATGGGGGTTTAGACCATGGAGAACCAATGGCTCATTGAATTACTGCATGCTACGAAAACCCATCTCCGAGCGGAAATGGTGATGAAGCACAAAGAAAAGACTGACTTAGCCGATGTGACTTCCTGACTGCGAGAGGCTCGCTACCACATCACGGCGATTGCCGCCTAAAAGGATAAAGAGATAGGTGATCAACAATGACTGATTGCTCAGCAGCGTCGATGGTTGGGTGAGATGGAACCAAGGTGCAATCCTTGCAAACTCAGCCAATGACTTCTCATGAATATTCAAAATGGCTGTAGAGAAAGATCAAGAAAATGGACACTAGGGATAGAATCTGGGCTGCCAAGGAGGAGTTTTCCCTAGCTAGGACCAAGCCTCCTTTTTGAATCTATAACATAACCAGGTCTTTGACTCGTCCAACATTGTCTATCCCTGAGTTATCATTAATAAAATTGTTGTAACTTGAATTTCCATTTGATTTGCCTGTTGTCAGTTACATTGCTTTCTTATCGCTGATTAGTGCTCAAACGACATTTGTTGTTCCTACCTTATTCTACACATTAAATGCCAAATGTGACGTATGGAGGGATACGGATATTACCTTTACTAGGCGCTTGTTACTGCTTAGTGACATTTTAAATCCGTGATGGTTCCTTTTGCCTTGTCCATTGACAATCACGCCTTTTCATGTAACCGAAAGTCCGCATTTACTGTGCGATTATTTGATTCTCCTGACAGCGTATCTCCTTCATTTATTGCTGCTTACACTTGCTCCTACCATAACCATGCCTCCACCACTATGTGACATTTCATGTGTCAGACAGCCTTTTCCCATTCGTATTAATGGGCGCGGCTTTTTACGCACCCACTATGCTTCCTTCTACTAGAAACCCTTCTATAAGAAACCTCCCTTGGTGCCAATTTACCGCAGCACATTGCCTTCCTTCCCTGAGATGCCAACCCCCTCATTTCTTGCTCTAGCGTTGTGCATTGAAAGGAAATAACATGTTGCTTCGCCTGAGAGACCTTGTTCTTCCTCCTCAACTGGACTTCCATCTCGCGCCAGAAACTCTGAGAATGGAAAGACAATCCTGTTGTTTGAAGGAGATCAGAAAGATACAAATGGTCGGGTCAAGGATAGCATCTCAGACGATAAGACACCCAAGTTGCTACCCTGAAGGTGGTGGTGGTAAGAGCAAACCAACCTACTTACCAGGGCCCAAATTTGTGAGTCGATTCCTTATGGGGGTCAGAATTTGTAAGTAGGTTCCTTACAAGGAGTCACTCCTGACTTGTTCCCCCTTGTACTTCTGGTTCTTGGGCAGGCCCCGAAGAAGGACTAGCATTCTGCCCTAGTCAACGCTCTAATTGTCTTTCTTGTCAAACACTGAGCGGCTGAAGATTGCTCTGTGGCGTCCAATGCCTCGCCTAACCATGGTCTAAGCTATGTTAGGGAGTGGTGTTCGAACCATTCCCTTGCCTGACTGGCCCAAGCTCCAGGGAGGATCTGAGAGGCGGTGTCTGAGGTACTCCACGGCCAGGATGCTCTAAGTTTTCAAACAACTTAGATCTCTTGAAAAAAGGATGGCCATCCTGACTGAGTGCATCAGATATAACTAGGATCTTTCAGGTTTGCGGCTCTCAGCTTCAATGTGCCCCCAATTATTATCAGAAGCATCTGAGAAGTTATCAACGCAAGTGCATCCATATCCTTTGCTTTTGCTTGGAGAAGACTGCTCTACCGCTCGGATTGTACTCTTTTCCATGTTATCTTTCTTATCAAAAGCAAAGGTTCTTGAACGGGACTATGTACTATCTTGTACTGTCTTCATGAATCATGAATAAATCTATCCTTTGATTCCTTGTGTCCGTGCTAGTGTTTTCTTGCTATGCTTATTCATGATTGATTTTGAGGTCGGATCATTTGTTTTCGACCTGGTCAAATGTTGCTAATAGCCAAACTGTAAAGAAACATGTGAATACTTTATTAAGGATATAATAAATGCTAGTACAAGACGGGCTTCATGTATGGTAAGGTTGCAAGTAGTTGGCACTCCAAGGACGACTCAACCACTTACCAGTAGTATCTTCCAGATAGTACCCCCTAAGACTAGTTTTTCTACAACTTTAAAGAGTCTGCCTCACTGTGGTGCGAGTTTAGTGACATCTCCGATAGCTTCATTACCATAGACCAGGTGGAAAGGTGTAAGTCCCGTGCTCTCCCTAGGAGTCGTCCAATGCACCCAAAGAATGCTTGGTAGCTCCTCTACCCAGTCTCCTCCAACATGATTCAACTTGATTTTGAATCCCCTGACAATTTCCCAATTTGTGGCCTTGGCCTAACCATTGCTCTAAGGGTAGACTACAGATGTAAAATGCCTGAGTGATGTCGAAACCACGACGCCACTCTTGTATTTTACATTCTTCAAATTGTCATCCATTGTCTGATATGCGATTGTGCAGAAACCGAACTGACATATGATGTTAATCCATAGAAATTTTATCACTGTTCGCTCGGTGATAGTCGTCACTGCCTCTGCATTAACTAGAGCTATCAGACGGGCCAACCCATAAAGGGACGGGCCGACATCTTGGCGGGTTGGGAAATTCCCAACCCAACCCAATCTAAGGCGGGTTGCAGGTTAGGCGGGACAACCCGTGGGCCCGTCAAAAATTAAAAATAATTTTATATTTTTAATATTTTACTTGAGAAAAATTTATCAATTAAATAAATTTAGAAATAAATAATTTAAATTTAAATGAACAAAAAATTAAATACTGAGCATATATAGTAGAGGATATTTTATGGTGATAATTCTTTAAATATCCCCTTTTCATAAATATTCTCCATTTTAGTTCTTAAAAATGAGGATATTTCCCTCATGTTAAAAAAATATTAAAAAAAAATGAAATTTTGCATGCAGCGGGTGGGTGGATCAAATCCTCTGTCCGATAAAATCTTCTGTCCTCGTGTCCCACTCGTCATTCTTGTCCACTAGCGGTCAGACCGACCAGAACTATACCTTGAGGAGAAGATAAACCCAGAGAGATCGCCGCCGGCGCCATCGTCATCTAAATGCGGCGATACCTCTGAGTTCACCTTTTCCTCAGGGTATAGTTCTGGTCGGGCCGATGGCGGAGGCCGCCGGTGATAGACTAGGATGATAAGTGGGACACATGGACAAATGATTTTTAGGAGAGAGGATTTGATCTCTGTAATTAAGTTATACGAGAGGTCTTCTTTCTCTCTTAGGACTCAGTTACAATATTGTTAAGAAAGGCATCCAAAGATAAATTTGGTCATTGGAATGGCTCTAGTTGCTCATTAAACCTCTGCATATCTGCACTGCGCTGCAGATCAATGGCACTGACAGTCAATGAGAGAACAACTGCTGTAAGTAATATCTTTACAGTTGGTTGGTTGTCTTTAATGATTGCATCCATGAGCAGATGCAACATACTTTACTCGGTGCCCACCCTGCACTGCACCAGTACTTTGGGAGCCATTCAATACTGCTAGCAAACAGAGTCATTCAATTTACAGTGTGGGATTGTGGCAATTACTAAGAAAAAGGGAAAAAAAACTTCAGTCTGCACATGCATGCTTGCTGAACTGCACAGACTTGAAGCATGAAAGATTAACCAGCTCAAGGGGATCCAAATCCAATTATCATATGGCTGGCAGGCAGGCACGCAGCAGAACATTCTACAGAGGAAATCAGGGCTGTGATTGAGCTTGTTATCTTTTTTAAAGCGAGTTCACGTGAATGGAGAAATGAAATGGGACCTCATCATCACATGCAATCTATGTATGCTCGCTATCTATTCTCATTTCTGAGCTTGTGTCACTTGCAATCCTTGGCTCAGTCACAGGCTCAGTGCCTTTTGATTTTCCTTATAATAATGTTTTTTTCGTCTCTTTTGTAATTTGCATTGGATGAATTGTTTCTGTCAGGCCAGCGATCGACTGCAATATTCATACGCCAAATGCCAAACTTTGGTTGCTTCTGCCTATTTATTACTTTGTATCAAGAAACAGTCAATATCATCAATGCCACTTTATGTTTCTTTCAGCAGTTCCCTGGGCTCACATGAGATCGAGAACGCACCAAACTAAAGGAGAAGCAAGCAAGTTGGTGATTTGTTGCACTTGCAGGGAAAGATTTAGTGCTTTGGCTTGGATTGCACTCTAGTTTCAAAGAAAAGTACATAAATCTATTTATTCTTCTTGTCCTAGAAAAATTTAAGATTGCTTAAGAAATTTGCACAACGTTTCCAAATCTATTTATTCTTCTGATATACTCTCGAGCGATTCTTCAAGCTTTTTTAAAGCATATTTCAGACTCTTTTCAGCTTTCCTCCAGCATCTGGTCTCCTCAGCCAGCTTGCTTTCCAACTCTTTCTTCTACTCAGTTAAAACTAAACATTGATTTGTTTTCAAAAAGAAAGAGAGAGAACGCAATAGAAATGAATCTAAATTAGAAAATGATGTTGAAAGGAAAAGAAGCAGACAATTTCAGCCAGCTTATTAGCTTCCTCCTTTGCAGTCCTTGTAGCCCTTCTTTCTGCGAGCAGTCTCCCTCTCAAGAGTTCTATCGTCCTCAAACCATCGTCCTCTGCTTTCTCTGTAAAAATAAGAAACTGTGATCGATCACCACCAATGCAATATGCTGTGTACAAGGAGAATATATCGTGCCATTTATATTACCTGGAGCAGTCATATGGCTGTGGTATTCGATTCAGATGAAATGATTCGTACACAGAGATGGAGATGCAACCAAGAAGAAGAAGAAGAAGAAGAAGAAGAAACGGACGGAGAGTAATTAATGAAGGTTTCCAGCTTGTTTTGCTTTGGGCCTGTGAGTTCTTGCTGGCTTTTAGTTTAATGCATGCGGTTGCTCTTCCACCTTGCTGCAGTAACCGAACGAAAACCGGAGAGCTTCTTGGTTAAATAGCCGGCCGCCGGCGCCGCCGCTAATCCGCCGTCGGAGGAGATAAATGTGTTTTGTATCAGAAACACAGAGTAAATAAACAACTTTACGCAAATTTTATTTAAACAAACAATAAATTTCACTGGAATAAAAGTCTTACTTCATTTTATTTGATTAATCGAACTATCTAATATCTTTTTTATATATATAAATGACTATTTTTATTTTATAAATTTTTAGAAGTTAAAATATAATGTTTTCAAATATAGAAGATGAAATAAAAAAAAGACAAAGTAAAATAAATTTCCATTGACTTGATTTATGGGCGATTGGGCGAGGCGTTTTACTTAGAAGAAGGGAGGTAAGCTCACGGTAGGTATCTTTATGCAGTCCAAATTCAAATTGCCCGCTTCGATTCCCTGACTCGTTGTAACGTTAAAGCGGTGCGCAGATGCCCAAATAAAACATTTACATTTTAACAATTAACAATTATTTCAAATTCGATCTCATCCGATCCCCCCTCCCTCTATCTCTCTCTCTCTATCGCCTTTCCTCTTCCTCTTTTCGTTCGATCTCGGCGATTATCGAGCATGGAGAAGCTCTCGTTGATCGACGTCACGCAGGAGGACGATTTCCTGGCTCCCTCCCCTTGCGGCGCCTTGATCGATCCAATCTCGCCAGGTTTTGGTCGCACCCAATAGTTTATACATCGATGTGCTGGATTCTGATAGCGCTTTAAGATCTTCTTCGGTTTCAAAGCAGCTATTTGTCGGCAGCAATTTAATTGTCTTATTCATGCCTCCATTCGCTCGCTGAAATGGCGAGCCAAGGTATCTGTCGGGGCTGGGGAATTATGCTATGTTTTTGGATTTCAGAGTTGAGATCTTGATTAGTACGGGCTAGTTTTTATTAATCCTGCATCTATTTATGATTTTACTTATTGAAGATGCGATTTTGTTCCTTTTAATATGGTCATGACGTGAATTTTGATCGGATTGTTGTATGTTTCCCAGTCATTCCATGCGTCCTGCCGATCTAGTGTTTGTTGTTATGACTCATCGTTTCCTGCGTGGTTCTTGGGACGGATTGGGTGGGGATCTTTATTTTTCCCCCCTTTCTTACTATCTCTCTACGTGGAAGAGGTGTAATTAGACTGGTGGTAGCGGAATTAGATATTTTACCTAGGTAATACTCTGGATGGAAGACCATTCATAGTTACTGTCAACAAGCCATAGATCTCTGTAAATACCAAAAACAGCGTTAGCATATAGATTGTCATAGAGCTGGTCCGTGAAAGGGATAGAATCTTGATTTCCTTATATCAAAAACCAAAAGTCATCTAACAGATCAGAGTAGATCATTGCTCCATATTTGTGTCTGCCTTTGCACAAATAACAACTGTGAAAATACGTACTTAATTTTTTTCTTCAAAAAAGGATAATTAAACTAAATGTGCTTTTATAAAGTACAACCTGTATTTTGAAGTTCAATGTTTTATATTACCTTAAATCTCTAACTTACTCGGCTTTGAGATTAACATAACTATTTTGTAATTTTGACAACATTTTCCTGCACGGCTATGTTAAACTTGTTCTTTATAATTACACTGCATCCACATCTATATTGATTTTTTCTTCAGTTCTCATGTAACTCGTTGTGCTAGCTTAATAGTTTGAACAACCTAGAGCTGTTCACTATAGCTAACTTGTGATTTAATGATGTATTTATCAGTCATGTTGTAGTACCTGTTATAATTTTACAGGTTTTTCTCAAAGCAATTCAGGGAACAATTATCTTGAATCAGTTATTAAAGATTCTGATAAAGATGTTTGCCAAGAAAAATTCAGCAAACAAGTTGACGAAGTGCTCAAACTTTCAGAGTCTCCTGAGCAAAATCAAACAAAACCTGGCAAATATAATTTGCGCAAAAGTTTAGCTTGGGATAGTGCTTTTTTCAACAGTGAAGGTACAGCCATCTTGCTTCAAACCTTCTTGATCTTTGAATCAATTCTGTAAGCTAATTTTATTTTATTTGTTGTTCTCAGGAGTTCTGAATCACGAAGAGCTGGCCATTGTGAATAGCACATTCAAGAAAACTGAAGCTCGATCACTACCTATGATTTTGGAAGATGTAAGAAAGTCATCAGAATCAACTTCAACTTTAGATAATGATTGCTGGACTTTAGAAAACCTTGAGGTAGATTTGTTTGACAATGTAAGAGCTTCCATCCAAAAATCTTTTGGTAGCGATGACAAAGCTTCCAGATCGCTAAAACCGAGCAAGAAAATAAATACAGGTTATTGTTACTCAGATGCTTGGTTTAACTTTTGTGTAATTGCTATATAAATGTTAGCTTTGTATGCTCAAGGTCAATCATAGTAAGTTTCAATGTTCGTGTTGTCACTGTTCTAAGTAATGCATAACCATATTATTTTGCAGCATTGGTGAAAGTTGAATCCATATCTAATAGCAAGGTATGTTTCTGCCTTTAAATAATTATCTCCCTTGAATCATCGATGTAGATAAATTTTCCCATGACTCATCTCAGAAGAAGTCTCCAGGCCTTACTGAACATGAATATGAGAATAAATCTGAAGAGGCAACTGTTGTTTTGGTACGTACGTGCGTTCTAGTTCACTTCACAAATGTTTTTTAATAGTCCAGTCACTTTGATATTTGACTATAATTCAAGCATATTCTGAGTAAATCTTGCATTTCTTGCTTTACCAAAGGCATCCAGTGGTAAATCTAATTCAAAGATGTTATTGAAACCTCCAAGAGTTCTGCCTAAAGCAACTCCACCAACTAAGACAACTTGTGTTCCAGGAAATAGTCAGAAAAGAAACGGTACCACAAGAGATATTTCAGGTATCCTTTCTAAATGGATCTTCAGGCATTCTTGACCAATCTAGTCAAATAACATTCAGTGTGCAAACTCGTAAATTCCGATTGCAAGCTCATTTCATCTGTGTTTTGGCTGTTGCAGGCAACACAGTTAATCAGAAATCATTGACGTCATTGAAAAAAATAAATGCAGGACCTTCCAATGTTGACTTAAGATCCTCCCAATCTCTAAAACCTTCATTGAATTTGGTCAATAATTCAGGAGATAAAGCAAAGAAATCTTCCCAAGATTTAACAAGGATGAAAAGTACTTCTAGAACCATCAATCGTTCCACTGGGCCTATCTCTAGTAAAACATCTATAAGGCCAAGTGGAGCTAAAATTGTTTGCAGGGACAAAAAGGGTGCTGCAATTTCTTCAAAGTCCCGAGTCAATCTATCTTTAACTGCTTCTCCAAGTACCTCATTTGACAGTGTTGCTTCTGGATCATCTACTTCAACTATTTTTGGCTTTAATTCAGTTGCCAATTCTATCGAAGGTAGTTCACCCCCTTCTTTAGATGGTGCTGAAAATAATGAAGTTTATTTGTCTGGTCTCAAGTCAGGTGTCAGTTCTGAAGATCTTGGATGTTCTCGAGAAAGATGCAAACAGTCTGAGCTATCAAAAGTGAATCATCAAGAGAGCTGCACTAACACAAACATTGGAGTAAAATGCTTCAAGCCATCAGGTCTGAAAGTGCCAACTCCAAAAATTGGTTATTTTGACGCGGTATGTCTATAAAACAACCAACTGCATATGGTTCTTTCAATTACTTCTATAGGACCTTATTTTACTTTGTTTTGAATTCTCAGAATAAATCCATAACCTTCAATGCTAAAGCATCTCAGGCTCGCCAACAGCCCAGTACTCTCAAATCCACTACTGGAGTACGTAAGATTGAAGGAACAAACAAATTAAAACCAGGCAAGATTCAGCTAATAAATAAGGCTACCCCTCAGGATTGTTCCAAATTTCAAACCTCTGCTTCATTTCAAAATCCATCTAGAGAATCTTCATCTCCCGAACAGCTACCTATGCATTTTGGATCCAACGATTCAATTGTCACATCAAAAGCACAGTTGGAAATGAGCTCCATTGAGAAGGATTTTTGTTCCCCAAAAGGTTGTACCTCATGCAAGGGCGGCCTTGAAGTAGTACAAGTCAATAATCTGGATTCTGCACTGCCAAAACCAACTAGAAAAGACCTAGATTCTGATCTGCATCCAGACCACCTCAAAGAACTCTCAGTTTCTATTGATAGAAATTCCAGTCTTGGTACAAAGAACTCAGATGTAGCATCTTATCTAGATGCACAGGAAGCAGATACTCTTAAGAGTCATCACAGTGATTTACCTACTATCACAGGAAAAGAAAATGCTTTCCCTGCACAATAAACCAATCAGTCAGAGCTAAAACTAGAATTACAGATCATGCTAATTGGAGCACAAGTATTCTTTATCTCATTTAGGAAGAAATTGTGCTGGCATTGCAAACTTCAATTAGCCTCTGAATCATCTCTAACACTGTCCATTGAGTGTCTATCCAAACTCTAGTTTCATCATGCACTGGAATTATAAGGTGTGTTTGCAGTTCATCTATCCGTATTTCTGCAAATATTCTTGATGAAAATTTAGTGGAATATAGATAAATAAATTGATATTTTGTACCTTGATTTCACATACAAAAGCCAATCTTTTGTTTTCCTTTTTTAATGTAGAGATAGTAATGTTTTTGCTTAATTGCTTTACAAGAAAGCATGCATGATTATTTTATTTTCTGTCCTTATATCCAAAAGTCACTCATGGACTCTAGCTTGGAGACGGTTGTAGGTTGCATTAAAATTAAGCAGTTGTTATCTTGAAGTCATTAGGTACAACTTTAGTACTTTATAGAATAAGAAAATTAACGCCCTCAAAGTTGTGTTGTTTAGGGTTGTAAACAAGTTAAGCTTTATGATATTCAAGCTTGTTTGATAAGATAATTAAGCTAAACCGA
>JBBPFQ010813241.1:0-12772 GCA_037974815.1 Kaempferia elegans
ATTTATTTTAATTTATAAATAAAATTAACAAAATATCAAATTAATTTAGTTGTAAAAATGTATAGGGTTGAATCATGAGTAATTTAGTAAATGTAAATGTAAGTTATACACTAAAACCTCCAAACAAAAAGTTTTTGTTGTATTACTTAGATTTGAAACAAACACAATTATGTTATGTTTTATTCTCCATAACCTTAGTAATATGATTACTAGATAATCACATTAGCAAAATTATATATGATTACTTGAATCGAACCTACCCTAAGAATAATCATAAATACCAAATAGTATATACGTTTTAGTCCATCTAAAAATTGACGTGCACGGTGCACCGTTTAATAAATTATCCAACGTAAATAATGGACACGTATTTAATTTTCGCCTATTTAAATAAATAATAGTTTGACCGAGGCATAAAATTTAACAGACAGTTATTGTCTTATTATTATTATTTTTTAATATTTTAAAATTTTTGTTTTAATGTGCAGAAAGCTTTGTCTGTTCTGCATGCTCTCTGTCGAGCTGAAGAACGCCGCGACCTTGAAATATTCACTTTGTCGTTTCAAAAATAAATAAATAAATAAATATTATTATTATTATATTGATAAATAATTATGGCATTGTAGTACTTGTTGGAAAAATAAAATACTGGTTCCTCTATTATTAAATAATCAAAATTTAAGGATCCAATTGAGAAAAAGCAGATCGGAATAAGTAGATAATTAATTAATAGAATGGAATGTGATATTTAATGCTCCAATTATTTGGCGATGAGTAGTAAATGGTGGTAGATTCTTCGTATTGTACTGTTTGTTTTTATTCCTACCACTGCCCATTTATGAGCTATACATATTTTATTATTAATTATTAGTTTAAAAATAGTTTTTTTAATTTTTTTAATGATAATAATAAAAATAAAAAAAATGCTCTTTTAATTTTTGGATGTAAACTAAATATTCGTTTGAAATATTTATAATATATTTTAATTAGATTGATCTATTTTTTAATCATTAAACGTGTATAATTTTAAATATATTTAAATTGACCTACCACCAATATTTCTAGATTAACGTGTTTGATGAGACCGTTGGGAAATAAAACCACCAAAACTCGCTAAAATAAAAAATAAAAAAATAAAGCAAATTTCATACGCATTTAATATTGTTTTGTCCAAACCCAAACGCAAATTAAATGCAACAGAAATGAAAACATGAAATCCAAAAGAGTCCTATCGAAATATTAAATATTATTTATTTATTGGCATCGCTAAATTTATAATTTTTATTATGAATATAAGATTTTTTTTTAAAAAAAATAAATTTGAATAATAAAAAATATGAAGTTTTTTAAAATTTCGATTTTGCCACCGTCACAATGTTAATTTGATAGATCATAGAAGAAGCTAGAGAGAGAGAGAGAGAGAGAGTAGAGCTACAGCTAGTCATGAATGGGGAGCCGACGTCTCTGCTAACGCTCTTCGTTCCTCGATTCCTCCGCTTCATTCCTCCTCCTCGATTCCTCCACCGCTGCGCGCTGCGGTCTCCCTCAAGAGCCATAGCCATGAAAAGTAGCGGGCGAACGAAGCCGCTCGCCTAGCCGCATCGGAAGCAGAGGAGGAGCTGGAGAGGAAGCAGCGGGTGTTGATCTTAGCTGATCTTTCCAGTATTGGTGAAATCCCTCATTGATTCTTCCAATTACGCGAGGTATTTATCGACGGCCCGTGATTTGAGCTTTTTTCGATCGGGTTCGCATCTCAAGATTGGAGCTTTGAGTCCGCTTCTTGAGTTGGATGGGTTTTGTTTGTTCGGGGATTTTTTTTTTTCTTTTCAGAAGAGAATGAGTTGTTGAGCCATTGCAGGTTCTCGCATTCCTATTTTAGTGGAAATCTACTTTTCTGTTGAGTGATTCTTGCTTGAAATGTTTGAGTTCTTTCCCCTTTTCTCGTAAGAAAAATTTGGATTTTACCCGTGTTGGTAAACTTTGGGGGGTTGTTTTGATCTGCCGAAAACAAGGTGATTCAGATTGAGTTCTTGGCGTCTAAAAAACTCTATTAATTTTACCAGTGTGCGAGTCTTTGCTTTTTGCTGAGTGCGATTTGGCACTTCGTCACTGCATAATGCATATTGCTTCTCGCCGTAATTTGGTTCTGGCAAATATATATAGCTATATATTTTTATGATTGATTTGTTCTCGTATGGTTGATGTCAGGTTCAGTTCACCTCTTTTGATCCCTTAATGTTCCAACAAAAGATCTCGTTGCGCCTAAACTGAAAATGTCAGGTAGTCCTTTACATTATCATGATAATTTCTGTGGGAAAAAATTAGAAGGAAAAAGAAGAACGAAATGAACATTCGGAATCGTTTTTTTTTTTCATTGACCAGTCCTCTGTTCAGATTTTGTTGGAAGGCCATTGAACTACGAGCAGAGAAAAGAAAGAAAATCAGATGCGGAGAACTCTGAGGAGGAGAGACAGCGAACAAGAATGGGAGCCCTTAAGAAAAAAGCGTTGAATGCTTCCTGTAGGTTCACTCACTCTCTAAAGAAACGAAGGAGAAGGAGAGTTGACTTCAGGGTGCCTTCGGTTTCAATCGAGGATGTGAGAGATGCTGAAGAGGAGCGAGCAGTGTACTCATTCCGGCAGCAACTCATTGCCAAGAACTTGTTACCTAATAGACATGATGACTATCACACACTGCTCAGGTTAGAATCATTTAAGATATGTGATGACCTTTAAGTTCATGTGCTCAGGTCATATCAGGATTGTTAAGTATTGTTTGTTAAACAGATTTCTCAAGGCCAGAAAATTTGACTTGGAGAAAGCAACTCATTTGTGGGCTGAGATGCTTCAATGGAGAAAAGAATTTGGAACAGACACTATTATGGAGGTAAGATTGAATGTTTTCGTCACGAAATCCAACCATGCACGAAATAAGCATCTACATTGAGATGCGTACTATACCTCGAGTAACATAGGAAATGACTTGAAATTTCAGTTTGTTTTGTGCTTAAGCCTCTGCCATCTTACTTGAGCTTTTTTTCTTGTGATGCCATCCTGTGCTTGTCATAAAATTTTCTTTTTATTGTTCGATCATATGTAACAATGCTCTTCTTTTATATTCTTTTCAATTTTTGTGCTATCGATGGGGAAGGCACCAATGAAGTGTGTTTCCATGTGTGATTGTGTTTTTTTATTATCTGTTGAGAAAGAATTGTTTATGGATAGATTATGCTACTTAAATTTATTGTGTAGGATTTCGAATTTGAAGAACTCGATAGAGTCTTGCGCTGTTATCCGCATGGATATCATGGAGTTGACAAGGAGGGTAGGCCAGTTTACATAGAGAGGCTTGGGAAGGTTGAGCCAAATAAGCTCATGCATATAACCACAATTGAGCGGTACTTAAAGTATCATGTGCAACAATTTGAGAGAGCTCTGACTGAGAAATTTCCTGCATGCTCTATTGCTGCCAAAATACACATACATTCATCAACCACAATTTTGGATGTACAAGGCGTGGTATTGTTCTCACAATGACAACTACCTTTTGCTCTCTTCATTTCATTCGGATTAGCCTTATCCACTGATGTTCAATTTGTTGTCAATGCAGGGCCTAAAAAATTTCAGCAAGACAGCCAGAGACCTGCTACTCAATATGCAAAAAATAGATGGTGATTATTATCCTGAGGTATATTCTAAGATGCTTTTCAATGCACTTTTAGTGTTAATATTTTCTAATGATTTTATTTTACACAGACACTGCATCAAATGTTTATCGTTAATGCTGGCCATGGTTTCAAGCTTCTTTGGAATACTGTAAAAGGCTTTCTTGATCCCAAAACTACTTCAAAGATACATGTAAGAAAATGTATCCATCACAACAAATTTACTTGACTCTTTCTTGGGTCTTCTATTGTGTTCTAAATTCTGGATATGCAGGTTCTAGGAACCAAATATCAGAGTAGACTTCTTGAAGCAATTCATTCAAGGTGTTCTTGAGCTTATGTTATCATGTATTCTTTTCTCTACCTTGCGAGGTTTAATTCTCTCATATAATAATATGCATGCAGTGAACTTCCTGAATTTCTTGGCGGTACATGTACATGCTATTATGATGGAGGATGTCTTAGATCTAATAAAGGACCTTGGAAAGATCCAGTCATTTTGAAGGTGGGATCTCATTTTTTACTGCAAAAGCAGAACCAACCAAATTTATGAAGAAACTACAATTATTTATCGGCTGCATATTTGTAGACTGAGAAAGAGATCTAGTTTTAACATTATTTTCACACATAGATTGTGCAAGGTGTTGGTGCAGACCACTTGATGGAAAGCAGACACAAATTTGACGGATTAAAAAGCTCAATCCCTCATATGAGGCTGAACTCTTTGAAGGCATGATTCTGAGTTTTTTAAGTCTTCTAACTAGTTGATCTCAAAAACCTTTTCCTTTCAACTTTTCTCCTTATAATGACAGGAAAGGGATAGTGATACATCGGCAGCTGAATCAGTTTCTGAGGTTGATGATCTTGGTTCTCCTGTCATATCAACGTCCGCTGAGGATACTTTAGTTCGTAAAGAGGTAAGTTTGAATTACATGACTGGTAATTGGTACTAACATCTCACTTTTTATTCCACTTTGTGTTAGTACTCATCTAGTTCAAGTTAATAAAAAAGTTTTTGACTTATCTGAATAAATATCAATTGTGAACCCTGAATCTTGTCTAAGAGAGTAGAGGGGTAATTCATGCATGACCTCCTTGAGTGCTTCATGATCCTCTAGATAACAATTGAACCATAAAAAAAAATCAGTCCACCGTAGGATCGGATGATGGTGGAACAAATGTGGAAGCTTGTAGCATTTGCATGTATACACCTAATAGGCGTGGAAGGATGAGCCTCCAAAGATCTGGATTATACTGGTCCATCTCAGGAGGGATAGTGTGAAGGAACATGATGGTGAGTAGCTTGTCCAAGAAATTCTGCATGACTCTGCCATCTAAAGTAACCTGAAAGATGTCTCTGAAATGAATTGCAAAAGCTTATAAGCGACCGCTGACTGATATGAGTGCTCATGTCTGATGGATGTAATTGGAGGAGATTGCTAATCATGCTGTAGGATAAAGAGATGCTACTTATATGCAGGTCTCTAACTTGTGTCCAAGTCTCGTAGTTGGAGAAGAAACATTAGAAGATGCTCATCATGCTAAGATCAATAGACTAACAAAGGAGTATAAAATAATTAGACATCAATCCACAAATCTACATGCACTTCCTACAACCTTCACTTTGTGATTAATTTTTCCATCATTGGATTTGGCAGGTTGGGGAGGCGGATTTGACCGCTTATCATAGCTGTGATGAACAATTTGTCACTATCGATAAAGTTGTTGATATTGGTCAAGCTGGATCCCCGCTTGATGGGTGGACAGTGCGAGATCTTGCATGTGGCTCTGCAAATGCAGTTTCAACTTCACTTGGTATCAAACATTTTAAGCTTCTTGACTGAATTATCAACTACTTTTTATAGTTGTGCTAGTACTAAATGTTTACTACTTCAGATCATTTGCGATACTGTTATGATGCACATAATTTGTGCTTATAGTCTATGTCAATGTCTTATTAGCTCTATTTCTAGTTCCCTATTTTTCTTTGATAGTCTTGTAATTGTAGAGTTATTTCACCTTTTCAGATTCACCGAACACCATCTCTGAGAGGCACAACATCAAGGATAATGCAGGAGAAGGAAGGCTACACACTCTTGCAAGAATGTCAGTTGCATTTCTCATAAAAATGCTATCCTTCTTTCCTATGTTAAGGTCTAGACAGGATAGCAGATCAGAGAATATTCATCTGTCAAGCGAATTGGACTTGTCACATAAAAAGTACCCTACTACTGAAACCATGATCAAAGATGCTACTGCTTACATGGAGCGCCTTCAAAGGGTGGAGTCAATTTTAAACCAACTTACTAATAAGCCAGCCGAGATCCCTCTAGATAAAGAGCACATGATATTGGATTCTATGGATAGGATAAGATGTGTTGAGTTTGATCTCCAAATGACAAATAAAGTAAGCATTTACTCCCACAACATATCGATAGTGATTTAAACTATTGATTTTTGGTCTATTAGCTTCTTCCTAACATTTTAAATGAGAGTACAAATAATTTGCTTTGCAATGAAAAGTGAATTACCATGGCAATCTCAATGCTTTAGGCTCCATCACAACTTGTGTATCGGTTGAGTCTGTCTCGGTGATTTTATATGATATTTTATACATGATCTATGTGGACATTTAGCCTGACAATCCGCTTCAGATTCAAGAAATAATTATCAAGCTGCTGTCTTTTTTTTATATTTGCTTGCTATGGGATTCAACTATGATTCTTTTCTTGTGCTTGTTTCTCTTGGATCTTGATTTTTTTTTTGTTGGCTACCATGTTTAAATCACTTTGTCTTCGTTCAGGTACTGCAAGCAACAATGATGAAGCAAATGGAGATCGAAGCAACTTTGGAGGCTATGAAAGATTCTATCGTCAATGTAAGTTGAAATGACATACTGCAATATGTTTACTTTGTTCACAAATTGAAATGATGATCAATTTTGTAAAAGAAAAAGAAAAAAAAATTATTGTGAAAAAATATTGTTGACCAAGTGAGTGAACTATGAAATTTTGGGAAGAGGGGATTGAACAAAGAACAAGAGATGACACAACTTTTTTCAAAAAAAAAAAATGGTTAGGAGTTTCAGAGATTAAATTTTTTAAGTGGAACTAGAACTGAATTTTGAAATAGATTTCAATGATAAGAAAAGAAGTAACAGAATAGTTAGGATTGAACACAGAACTGGATTTTAACAAGCATGTCTTTATGTTTCTTTGCAGAGGAGAAAGTTTTGTTGATCAGAGAAAGACTACTACATCCTTAAGCCGATGAGATTTGCTCCCGAATACTCTCACACTCTGCCCTCTCAAACCGACACACGAGATCATTTGAGCGATGAGCTCGGAAAAGATGGAGATCGATGTGGTATGGCGAAGGAGGAGGAGAAAACAAAATCAAAAAGCAAAGGAAAAAAAAAAGCAGCAAGAGTCACAGCTATTCTTGTGCATATATTGATTGATACAGCTGTTCAGTTTCTTGAATGTTGTTTCCACTGTCGAGTTTTGATGAAAACGATAAGAATTTTATGGCTTCACTGAGGAAGCTGACTTTTTTTTTGCAAGGATAGCTCGTCTCGAGAAGGTAGTTGTTTTGCGATGCTTGAACGGCCATCTTCTGTGGAGTTTGGCCATTGAATTTCTCGAAATGATATGTTTTGTTGTTCTTTTTCCTGGAGAGGAAAAAGATAAGCAGCCAAGAATGTAGAATGCATCTAATTATCAATGGTGTGTTTGGTCTGTTCGACTCACTCGACTTGTTCTTCCACCCATCAGGTGTTACTAGTCCACTTGGCCTATTGAATGCTCCGCCACATTTAGCTTGTCATGCCCAACTTAGTCTTGCTCAGTTTGTAAGCCCATAATTTGGTCCCCTAGAATTATCCAACTCATTTGATCGATTCGGCTTAACCAAACTTGTTCGATAGGTTGAACCCATCAGGAGGTGTTCCTAGTCCACTTGGTCTGTTAAATTCTTGACCACACTTAGCTTTTCTTGTCGAGCATAGCCTGCTTGGCTTAACTCAACTTGTTCGATAGGATTCAAGTATTCATGTGACAAAAGGTGAAATCGCTCGCCCCCAGCGCCCCCACCAACCCGTCCCAGGTCAACACGGAGGAGGTAAATCACGGGTGATTACTAACTATAAGTGCAAATGATTAAGACATGGGGGAGGTATATACTCGAGCACGCCGAGTTTCGACCTCTAGACCTCATGTGACAATCTCTCATGTCTTAACCATCGCACCGTCCTGAGGGGACGGATTCAAGTATTCAGATCTTAGAGGCGATGAGTCTGATTTCATGGAAATTTTAGATAAATCAGAATTAGAAATCGCTCACTCATCCAAATTGAGTTAATGTGTCGACATTAGCTAGCTAGCTAGCTATTACTAATTGGAGTATATATTATTTTAACTTTTTATGGAAAATATTAAACATTCAAGTTTTTATTAATAAAAAACATTTTTTTAGAAGTAAAATTTGAGTGAAATTTAGAATCGATAGAAGGGCAATAAAATAGAAGGAAGGAAGGGCATTTAAAGGAAGAGATAAGAGAAAAATTTGGAAAGATTTTTCCAATTTCAAGAAATCGAAATCTTTAATTTAATGGAAGGCGATCTCCTGGCGGCGATCGGACGGCTAGGATCGCTCCGGATCACGCCTTTGATGGGTTTCCAAAACAAACGGAGCGCACGCGTAAGCGTAAGTAACGCGCATGGAGGTTGGAAGCGGCAGTAGGCTCGCTCCACCACCGCTGCTGCTCCGACTCAGTCGTCGGCGCCGCCGTGGAAGACTCCTCTCTTGTTCCGGGATCGAGAAAAGGGAAGGCGTAGCGCCGCCAGCTGAGGCCACGAAACCCAGCTCGATCCATCAGGTGAGCTAACGGAAACACTACTCCGCCTGAGCTCGCTCGGAATTAATCTCGTCTTCGGATTCGTCTCTCCCTTCCAAAAAGCTTCCTTTTTCACTGAATCGCAGCTTAATGCTTCTTCGCAATCGATTCTGTGGCGAAAGGCGGCTCCTTTCGCCTTGGTTTTAGCTGTCGGAGCTGGGGTTTCGGTTTCGTGGTGTGTTTTTATTGCGCAGTTATTGTTCTTCAAGCTTGCGCGGATTGAGTGGGAGGATTTGTTGCGGCTTTTGGAGTTTCGGAAACTGATCGGAAGGTGTTGTTTCGATTTCGCGAGCTGAAAGATTAATGGTGGTTTCGGTTCATGGCGGCTTCTTTCACTTCTTTGATCTCTTCTGTGTTTGTGTCTGTGTGTGTGTGTGCACTCTCGCGCAGGGGATAGTTGATGGGAGCTGAAGTCATGGAGGAGAAGAGCTGTGCTACTCATCTCACGATGCGAATCAAACCCCTGACGAAGAAGACGCTACTGGCGGCGGAGAGCTCCGCCTGCCCTGAGTGCGGGAAGATCTTCCCTTCCGACAAGGCCCTGTTCGGCCACTTGCGATGCCACCCGGAGCGCGACTACCGAGGCGCTGCGCCGCCACCCGTGGCGAAGGACAAGAATCCATCGCCGCCGCCGCCGCCTCGAGCTCCGGTGAAGCGTCCGACCGCGAAGAGAGGGCGGAAAGAGCTTGATTTTAGCAGCAAAGATGACGGCGGAGGGAATGACCCTGAAGCCGCCGTCGCCTCCTCCGCCGCTGCGATCTTAACCTACATCGCCGCCGGGAAGAAGCTCCCAAGATCGGATTTTGACGAGCTGGATGAGTACGTAACGGCGATTTCGAGCTGCAGGAGGTCCAAAAAGGCGAGGGTTGAAGATCTGGCAACGGCAAGCCTCGAGTTCGCGATCTCCTCGTCGGTTACTGCCAAGGACCGACGTCGATACGTCTGCACCATATGCTCCAAGGCCTTCTCTTCTCACCAAGCTCTGGGCGGACACCGAGCCAGCCACAACAAGATGGAAAAGACTAACGAATCTACTAGTAGCGGCCTCAAGAAGGCCGAGAAGGACGCGGCGGCGGGGTCGGCGGCGGCTGTGACAGAGCACCGGTGCAAGAGCTGCAACCTGAGCTTCTCGAGCGGGCAGGCGCTAGGCGGTCACCAACGCCGTCATTTCCACGAAGCGGCGGCGCAGCAGGCCACTCAACCTTGCGATGGGAGCGCGAACCGGGGAACCCCGTCGCCGGCGAGGCCCGGGCGGTCGGAGATCGATCTCAACCAGATGCCGTGCCTCCAATCAGAAGAAAACTGAATTAAAAATTTGATCTTTATACATTTTCCTCAATAGTTTAAGGAGATCATATTTATAGATATAGCATTTTGTTTAGCATTGCTAAATATATCTAATTAATTTTGGATTAAAAATATAAAAAATTATAATTACTCTCTCTATTATAACAAAAAAAAAAAAAAACTTCCCTGTAACTTTTTTTTATCCAAACATTATCAAATTACACCTATGATCTCACTCATATTATTAATTTTGAGAGAGAAAGTGAATTTAAAATTTCACTATTGCATACTCAAATATCGCACCCACACTCGTTCGAACTTTTTCATTTTTTTAAATTTTTTATTTCATAAACCTCATAAACCTCATCAAAAAAATTTACATGGGAGATGCCTTAAAGACTTTATATTTTCAAAATATATCTTCTTTATTATTATATTTTTATTCAATCTTTGCTAGTGATAAACAATATCTCCACTAATATTGCATGTTTGTGTTTCCTTTCATACAGACACCACTGATGAGCATGCTCACCTCTCTTTTGTTTTTTAAATACTCATCCAAATAAATCAAATTGAAAGATATATTACTGCATTCGATTAATTGTGATAGTAATTTGTTCAATTTTATAAGGATAAATAGAATATAGTAAGTTTAATTGTAGATTAGAACATATTTTTTGTGATGCCAGCAATTGTAGAAGAACAATCATCAGAGAATCTTGTTATAACTTCGTTTCTTTCCCTTCGTAAGAAACAAGGGCGAAAGTTGTACATGGAGAATGAAGCTGTATCGATATATAGATCTTTCTCTACTCCACCTCATCTTCCATCCAAGAAAACACTGCCTAGGAGGGGTGGAGACAACGGTCGAAACTAAGGGATAGTAACTCAGTCAGCAAAACGTTTTCACCAGATCAACAGAAGTGAATTATTATACACAAAATGGAGTCTTAAACTTTAGGGAGGGAAGAAGAGAAGCAAACCGCGAGAGATGGATGGATCGATCAGTTGCATGGAAACGAGAAAGAGTTCAGCGTCTTCCTGAGGCTACTGATTCTGCGGAGAAGAGGTACCGCACGCGAGATAGAACAGAATCATGAGCAGGGTCGTACGGATGATCTTTTGATGGAATCTCCAAGATGGCGGGCACGGGATTATTGTAGCTGTCGACTAGGAAGCGGATCATGTTCGCAATCTGAAAGAAGGTAAAACTCAGATCAGAGTAATACAAGTGTCCATAAATGTAAGTCCTTGGATAGATCAAAAGAATACACCTAGCAAGGATGAAATATTACTAAAAAATCTCTTTTAAGTGATTGATTTTCATTCTTTGTTGAATATTACTTTGATCTTCAAGGAATCCAACATTTTATATATGAACCAATGAAATACAAGAAACCATAAACAACTTACATATTGGCTGATTAAAACAACAGCAATGTCCTCCCTTGAGGTGAATTCTTTAAATGCATCTTCTATTGCCTTCACAGTTGTTTCTGAAATGAATCGATCAAATGCAACTTTATTATTTACAAGATTTAACAAAAATATATAAAAGCAGAATGTTAATTTCCTTAACTAGAGGGGAGCAAGTATATAGTTTGATTTATGCAGGGGGTAAATTATTCACAATTGTGGCTTAACAATTACCAAAAGAATGATGATCAACCAAACCACAAATACTACTGATATACGAGATGAACATGAAGATTCTAAGAATGTTGACAAAGGAATAAATAGCATCGAAGGTAAAAGAATTAGATATTTTGTAGATCAAAGAAAAAAGAAAATTTTATCATGTGGGGTACACTTTTACAAAGCATGCACAACACTGGAAAAGTTGAAGGTTTGCTACAAGGATACAGTCACCATATCCTAGTTTTTTAGGTTTAAACATTCTCAAAGACTTGTCAGCTGCAAGTCTGAAGCTAAGGGATATGTATATTGGCGAATTGTTCATAATCTATCAGTAGAGTAGAATAGTCAAAACATCTTTTCAAAAACCAGTTAAATACGAGGCCCTTAGATCTTCTAACTGATGCAACTCTCTATATACCATGAGTTTCAGCCGTCACAATTGGTGTAGTTGAATGATTGGACAATCTAGTTTTTCAATTATTTTAGATACACAAATGAAACTTGCACTTGGTGATAAAAATGATAGCATGGTAAAAATAGTTGGGATATCAATCATTCATAAATGGCAGAAAATAGAATTATAAATCATCATAGGCTAATATATAAAGTTAAATTCCTGCGTTTGAAGGGTCGTACAGTGACAGCAGAAAAAAAAATGAAAGAAAAAGAATTTTGATCTGCTGAATCCACCAACATACTTGAGTCCACAATAAGGTAATTTGTTTTTCGCCGAATATCAACATTCCCAACACCAGCGAGCAAAAAACCAGTAACAGTATCCTAACATGGAAGCAACAAATGGCATTCATTTAGATCTGAATTTGCAGAAAGATATAATACCAAGAATAGTTGGCACAATAATTTCTAGTAGATTAGCAACATGTCGTTCCATCACAAGTTCAGATTGGATGGAAAAAATACTAGATAAAATAGTGATCTTGCAGGCTTGCAGCAAATAAAACTTTCTGATATATAATTATCAGTGCCTTTGATCAAAACAGCAAAGTTTAGATCTTTTGAATGTCAACAGATGATATGCAGTATACATCAAATTATACACGAACTTCATTAGTGGAACTAGGCTTTATTCTTATCGAATGAAATAACATGTAAGAGGAGCACAAGAGTAAACAAACGGTCATTTCAAGAGCTTTCTAGTTCAATCCCTTAACATTACCAATTTTGTTTACAGAAAAAAGAAGCTATGATCACATGGAAGGTCAAAAATGAGATTGAATGGAACTTTAATTGCCTTGATATGATGTAAATGGTTGTCTTATTTCATGGCA
>JBBPFQ010813982.1:0-12762 GCA_037974815.1 Kaempferia elegans
CATGTCATGGTGACATGGATTAAGGTTGGCCAATGAATGTGCTCCACATCATCAAGAGTTGATGATTGTATGCCACCTAATGGGGGGTTACAAGAGCCATTACTCTTGGCATTAAATGGAGTTTTTGTAACTCCTTTTTCATGAATTGGCCACATAAAAGAGGGAAGAAAAAAATTCATTGAATGATTAATTCATTTTTCTTCTTCCTCCTCTCTTCTTCTCTCCCTCTCCTCCTTCTTGGACGTGGCTTCTAAGAGTGCTAGCACACTCTAAGTTGTCTTCTCCATCTCTTGTCCGTGTGGATACACATAGAGGAGAGTTCACTTGACTCTCTATGAGATCCTGTGACCTTTTGGACGAGCGGGATAAGTGAAGGGCTTCGCGTCAAAGGTATACCCTTCTTTATGTAGATCTAGAGTAGATCTAAAGTAGAAAACAAGTATAAGTTTTATTTTTATATTCTTCGTACGGATCCGTGGCCGGATTTCCGGGGTTTCCGCAACGCAAAAAGCGGTTTTTGCGGGCCGGAAAGTCTAACAGGATGAATCATTGGAGATGCCTCTTTGATGTAGATATAGGGTTCCCACAAGGGGGAGAATCATTCTCCAATCTAAGGGACTAAGGGACAGAGTCCCAGGCTAAAGATACCACAAAAGGGGAGAAACCCCCCTTTTATAGGCTAGGGCCAGCCTTGCACCAGCCCGCCGCATGGCCGTGCAGATCTGTACTGCCAAATCGGGCTTTGTCTTGGAGTTGGGCACATGGCCATGCAAATATGCACGACCATGCATAAACAATGCACATGGTCGTGAGAATTTGCACGACAATGCAAGGATTTATACCGAAAAAGTTCACATGGTACTGCACGACCATGCATGAAAAGTGCACATGGCCATAAGAATTTGCACGACCATGCAAGGATTTATACTGGAAAAGTGCACATGGTCGTGTAAAATCTGCACACGCATGCATGAACAATCCACATGGCCGTGAGAATTTGCATGGCTATGTAGGGCTTGCTGATGGAATTCTTGTCCTGGAGCTTGTACGACCATGCAAGATTATCACATGGCCATGAGAATTTGTACATCCATGCATGAATAGTGCACACGGCCATGACTTCTTCTCTGCACTAGATTAACTTCCCTCTTGAATTGTGGACACGGTTAGGGGCATGATCGTGTAGAATTGAACGACTGTGTTTGAATAGAAGTTGTAGAGTTGGAAGTCCTCTTCATTTTGCAACTTGAATCAACACATAACTCCAACTGAATACAAAGTTATGACTATTTTACTTTCGGTTTGTGCTTCGGTCTGAAGTTTGGCACGCCTATGCATAAAAGCCATGGCCGATCTTTTTCCCTTCTAAACCTATCCTAAAACTCTAATGGTCATGTGCTCCATCAAGTTAGGGCATGTGGGTACAACTTGGGTTTATTTGAACTTTGTTTTGACCCTAATATACTTCGAGGAACACGACAACATCACTGGACATGACCACTTGCTTTGGTACTTTTCTTCCAAAGATGCTTAAATGTAAATTTTTGCTTTATTTTTTCTCCCGAATGTGTTCTATCAGTGAAAATAAGTAAAGCGTATATCTCCATACAAAATAAATGGAAGTATGTCATAATGATAGAATAGAGTGCAATAAACATAGATTATATGCATGAAATACAAATAGATATGCGTCAAACAGTGCATAAGAACGTATATAATATACGTACATCAATACTCTTCTTCTAAACCTAACTCTCCATCTTGTAAAGAAGAAGAGTGCTTTGTGGGAGATTTGTTCCACCGAAAAAGAGTAGCATTAGCAGGAGATTGTCGTGGAGAAATATACTAACGAATTATGGGATCGTCAACCTCAAAGTCAAGCCGTGGAGTAGAAGCTCTAATCTCATAACCACATTACAATGAACATGTTCGAGTATTGTTTTCTATTCTCTTCTTTGTTAAGTTTATTATTCTGCTACACAACTAACATCATGTAGGAAGAAAATTGAAATTGGGGTAATCGACTATTCAACCCCTCTTCTAGCAGACCAAAGATCTCCAATAGAGTCTGCAATGCTACATGGAAGATCTTGACACCAAGTCTGGGGGAGTTTGTGTTAATACTCCAAGGTAGTTTTGATGTGATCATTTAAGTTAGGTTAGGTCATGTTGATTTTTAACCTTGTGTAGCGACTAAAACCAATTCATGTAAAATCCCAATGCATAATGAAAGTAAGTTAAAATATTTTATTTAAATCCTAATCAATACAAAAATTATTTAATTTCTTAATTTAATTAACAACTTAAACCTAATTAAGAGATTCCACTTAATTTTAGCATAAATTCAAACTAAATATTAAATTAATAATTTAATTTAATTATAATATTAAATAATAATATTAATTTAAATATAATTAATAATTTACATATATATCTCCAATAATTAAGCTTGGTAATAAATTATTTAATAGGACATATTCTTTATTAATATGAAAAGTCTTTAATATATATGATATTAATTCATCTAATTGGACATAGTCGGTATTAATATGAAAAATCTTTAATATATTAAAATCATCTAATTGAACCTCATCTTTATGAAAAGTATTTAATATATATTGTATTAAAATCATCTAATTGAACTAGTCTTCATTAATATGGAAAGTCTGTAATATATATGGTAGTAATCATTAGACTTAATATTTGAGCAACAATAAATAAGGCCTAGGAGGAGGTTTTTCCTGGGTTCCTAAGGACGATTCCTGCTCATACCCTTGCAACCTGAGTTCCTGTTGAACCTCCTCCCAATGACGTGGGGCAGTCGTGGAGGGACCACTAACGTGGCGGTTTCACATTTTTAGGAGGAGGTTCTTCCTCTTGGAAAAAAAGAGAGAGTCGTTATCCCCACCGTATGACGAGAGAGAAGTCATGCCCAATCAAAATCCTTGTTCTCTCGCATCTATGTTGAATTCTACACGTTTAAGATGTGAAGGCACTGCCTTATTTTTATACATTAATCAGATCATATAATATGCCGATACCATATTGAAGTATACAGAAATGTTTATGCGTCAAGGTTTCTGTGTCAGAACTAATTCGATCGGATTCATTAATGGATGTAAGAAATTCAATTTAAAATTTAATTTCAAGATTTGGAGTCACTTATAATTATTTGTGGAAAGTTTTATATGTCTGTGTAAATTTTGCAAGTTCCTAATTTCAATTTCTATGGCCATCCTAGTTTTATTCAATTCGGCATTATTCATTTAATGTCCCTAAGTTTCAAAATTTGGAAAACGTGCAGAACATTCCCATTATATATACTTTTTGTGTAATTGACTATTGATCCTGTCTGTTAGGCGATGCAGTGGACACCGGGGATATTCTTGTACACTCAGATGAAATGTCGATGAAGATCTGCGCACACGTAGATGAGTAGACAAGCGTTAGCAAATCAAAGAGGGATCGCCGCCCCGTGTTTGGTCCTCCGACGCTCAAGTTAGCCCAAATTATCGGAGAGGAAGAATTCCGGCAGCGTAACAGTGGAAATGAATAGTTGCGCGTACCTTTAGCCTCTACGAGAGGCCTATTTATACCCGAAGAAACTATGATTTGGGAGGACAGCTGTCATTGCTGCGTTAATCCCCTTCCTTATTGGGTTTTCTTACCGCGGGCTGCTTACGATTATAGTCGTCACGTGTCTTCGTCTGATAGGCTGATCAGCTGCCATGGAATATTCTCTGACATGCTGTTAGGCTAAACGATAGAGGAATTTTGTCTTCTTTGGCCGATCGGATTGTATCGTCATGGTTGCTCAGTCATGCGATCCGTTCACTTATTGACCTTGGCGGATGAGCTTCCGCCGACCGGTCTGTATACTCGGAGAAAACTTCTTATATTGGAGTGTTGTCCGGCCGGCCGCCCATTCTGCCCAGCATACGGCAGACCTGTTCGGCCTGCTAGAGATCTGCTCGGCTGGATGATGGTTTATTCCGGTCGGACCCATTTGCGCGGTTGATTGCTGACTTGGCGTCTCTGCTGACCTCTGACTCAGCCTGCTATTTGACTTGACCAGGACCTTTTATGCTAACCTGGCTTCTGCTTTTACCGACCGGATCAACTATTATAAACATGAGCAATCATATACACAGGTAAAATATCTTAAAGAAAAGTTTAACAATAAATACATAAATTCATGGCCTATGATTTTTATTTTTTTGGGTCATAAATTTATGTATCTATTTTGAGATTTTCTTTGAGATTTTTAATTTATTGTACTTTATGCTTAGAAGGACCATTGCAGTTTGCCATGTCATTTTTTTTAAAAAAAGCTCATGGTTATTTATTTAGATTATGAAATACAAAAGCATGATTGTATGTACTTGTTGGTCCCGACCGGCGTCTCTGTCTTGGCACATTCAATATATTTAAGCATGTACTATTGGTATAGTTAGCACCAATGATCAATCTTAGGCACACCCTCTTGCGTCTCTACAATCCTACATGTACTATGTCTATTTCTTATGACTAACTATATCATATGGTATTAAATACCATATTTAAGCACATTTCTATTTCCTTAGTTCAAAAAATAGATCCAGTAGAACGCCAATAACATGTTGGAGGTATGCTTTGATTTCTCCTCACTGTTCGAATAGCTCTTTTATTGCACTAAACAAATAATGAAGCATGCTAATACCATGTTTAAGGAGTATCCATGTATAAATTTTCTTTCACGTTCATGCATTAATTTTTTTCCACGTTCATGCACAAATTTCCTACCACGTTCATTTCCTTCCATGTTCATGCATTAACTTTTTTTTTTAATGTTTATGCATCAAATTGTTTTTCTCCTCCTTCTTAACGTATTAACCTGTGAGCAATTACCTTGTGTAAATGCAAGATCATTTATATAGTTATGTCGTGATTGTCAATCTTGGCTAAAGCTCATCAACTCGGCCAAGACCATGGTCTTGGCCAAGATCAGGGTGACGAACATGTGTAAATAATCATGCACGCTATAGTTTAATGAAAATGTTACATGCACTACAATGTTTGAGGAATGTGATTTGACTATGGCTAAACCATACATATCTATAAGTAGGGTATAAATTTGGGACCTAAGTTCGGGGAGATTATCAAATTATGTATGAATTGAGTTATGAACTGGGAACCCAAACCCGGGCAGTTTACTAAATTATGTATGAGTCAAGTTATAAACCGGAGACCTACACCCAGGGAATTTATCAAATTATGTATGGGTTATGCACCGGGGACCTGCACCTGGGGAGGTTATTGCCAAATTATGTATGGGTAGTGGTTTCGTTCCGAGGTTCGAATCTCTACCAACCTAGCGCTAGGGTAAACATTGATCAAATGGTTATGTTACAGGGCTACTTTTATTGAACTAAACTCTATTAAGAATGGTTAATGTTTTATGTCATGTCGTATATATGTTAAAGGCATTAGCAACATGATTTGCTTCATGTTTATATCATGTCGCAAACATGTTAAACTCATTGGTAGTGTGTTAATGTTTATGTCATGCCACATTTATGTTAAACCCGTCAATAATATGATTTGCTTCATGTTTATGTCATATCGTATGTATGTTAAACCCATTAGTAATATGATTTGTTTCATGTTTATGTCATGTTGCATATATGTTAAACAAATTAGTAATATGATTTGTTTAATGTATATGCCATGTTGTATTTATGTTAAACCCGTCAATAATATGATTTGCTTCATGTTTAATTATGTCATGCCGCATATATGTTAAACCCATTAGTAACACGATTTGTTTAAAGTTTATGCCATGTTGCACTTATGTTAAACCCGTTGGTAATATGAGTTCTTTAGGTTTATGTATTGTAATAGTTAAATTAATCCGTTAGTACCATGATCCACTTTATGTTTATGTCATGAAAGTGTGGTTTGAACATGTTGAATCTTTAGACTCATAAGATTCAATTGATGCAGGAGGTGAGACAGATGAGCGAGGAGGCCTTGATAATTGAGCAAGCTTGGAATGCCGACAATACAACCCGAAGGCCTATCAATTTATGTTTCCACATTTATTCAGTGGGTTCTACTAGAAGATAATCCTAGAATTTTATGTTAAGAATTTGAGAACTATTAGTTGCCTTACGACTTGGCTTGTTTCATTGGATTAATTATTTATTTTTGTAAATCATAAATCAGTGGTGCAAAAAAAAAAAAATCAAAGATAAATTTATGGTCATTTCAATTGGTATCAGAGCAAGGTTTAAAAGAGTTGTACCTATTGGCGGTTTCAAGAAGCTTGAGAAGTCAAGCCTCAAGTCTATGAGTTTAATGCTTTGTATTTTATATGCCTAAAAGAGTAAAAGTTAAATGCTCTTCTTATGAACGCTAAATTAGAGAATTGTTAAGGTGTTACTTAAGTAGGATGGATTTAAACACATGTTGGTTACGTGTTATATTGGAATGTATACAGATATTCCTCCAAGACATTATGGCAATAGGACCCTGGATAACTAGGGGGTTTGTTAAGGCCGTGACAAAGGCTTTGAGGGAGCAGGATCAGAAGGACATTGAGGTCGATAGATAGGGTAAGAGGTCGTATCCGATGTCATACCAACAACACCAACAACAGAACAAGAAGAAATTTATTGTACCACCGAAGATGTAAATTGTCCCAAAACCTAATGATTATCTAGTATACCCAAAGTTTCAGCGCAAATATCCGGGACCTTGTTTGGCGGGGTCGGGCAAGTGCTATAAGTGTGGGCCTACTAGACATATGATAAGGGACTGTCCTCAGAATAAACATCGCATTCAAGGAAGAGTGTTTGTGACGTAGGCTGAGGAGGCAGATCCAAACACAACCCTTATTACAGGTATGCTTTAATTTAGCATTCTATCATATATTATTGGATTAAGGTGCTAAGTTTGCATACTAGAATAGCTCCTGCCCTTGGTTTTGAAATATTGAATCTATGAAATTTCCGAATAGGCAACTAATTTTATTGCAGTTAGAAAATTAATTTTTGATTATGGAGTAATTAACCTTCGACTTTAGGACCCTAAAGTTCATAATTAGGAATTGTTAAGTGATACCTTTAATTGCTACAGGAAGAATATATATAGCAGGAGTAGCCACCAAAGCCTTGTTAGATTCGAGGGCTACTCATTCTTTTATATCAGATACTTTTGTGAGTTATTTAGACATCAAATCAGTTGGGCTCTATGTGGGTTTCTCCGTGGCATTCCCGTTTGGGGAAGAGTTGCTAGCTACTTGTGTGGTCAGAGATCTTGGTCTCAAGTTGCAAGGTCATATAGTGTATGCTAATCTTATTGTGCTACCAATGCCAGAGTTCGATATTATTCTGGGAATGGATTGGCTGATAGCGAACAGAGTATTAATTGATTTTTAGTAGAGATTCGTATTAATCCAACCAATGCGGACGGAGCAGTTTACGTGTGAGCCAGGTCAATGTCAGCAAGTGTCGCAAATGATATCTTATATACAAACCAAGAAACTTTTGTATACCGGCTATTAGCCATTCTTAGTGAGTATTATTGTGACCCCGATGGTAGGTAGTCCACCATTGGAAGAGATGGAAGTTGTCAGAGAATTTCTCAATGTTTTTCCTGATAATGTTGTTGGTATCCAACCCGAGCGAGAAGTGGAGTTCTCTATTGAGCGTATGCCAGGTGTGATATCAATCTCCAAGGCACCATACCGACTGGCACTAGCATAGATGAAGGAATTAAAAGAACAGATCCAGTAGTTACTGAATAAGGGTTTCATTTACCCTAGTTTTTCCCATGGGGCACACCAGTGTTGTTTGTTAAGAAAAAGGATGGTAGTATGAGGCTTTGTATTGATTATGGGGAATTAAACCGAATGATAGTTAAGATAAATACCCACTGCCAAGAATCGAGGACCTATTTGATCAATTACAAAGAGCTATAGTGTTTTCAAAGATAGACTTTTGATCAGGTATCATCAATTAAGGGTAAAGGAAACCGATGTGAACAAGATGACCTTCAGAACTCGATATGGGCATTATGAGTTTTTAGTGATGTAGTTTGGGGAAACTAATACCCCCGACGATCTTCATGGATCTCATGAATCACATATTCCAGCCGTACCTAGATCAGTTTGTCATGTTATAGATGACATCCTAATATATTTAAGAAGTCGAGAAGATCATGGACAACACTTGAGGATGGTATTAGAGATTTTATAAAGCCGAAAACTTTACGTTAAATTTAGTAAGCGTGAATTCTGGGTAGAGAAGGTGGCATTCTTGGATCATATCATCTTGAGTAGTGGTGTACATGTGGATCTATCAAAGATAAAAGCCATTAAAGAATGGGCATTGCCTAGGAATCCATCATAAATATGCAGCATTTTAGGCTTGGCCGGTTACTATAGGAAGTTCATCAAAGGGTTTTCTTCTATAGCAGTGTTGCTTACAGCTTTGACGAAGAAAAATACAAAATATAATTGGAGCTCAGACTGTCAGAATAGCTTCGATACTTTAAAGTAAGATATTATTACAACATCGGTTCTAGTGGTGCCCTCCGGCCAAGATGATTTTGTGTTATACACTGACGCATCTAAGCTTAGATTAGGCATCATTCTTGTAGATGCAATTATATTTTGATGTGCGTGTCAAAGAGTTTAAGTTATGTTTCATATTGCTTTAATATGTGTTTAAGTCATGCAGGACTTGTAGAACACATGAAGATCTCATCCAAGGGCTCGGGTCCTTGAGTCGGTGAAGGATGGACCATCCGAGGGACTGCTGGATGAGGAGAAACGGAGTAGAGCTGAAGAAGCAAACTTCAAGGCAATGCGAAGGATGACATGGAGACGAGCTGCGGGCTCGTATGCATCCGAGGGGCAAAGGCCGAGGAACAGGGCTTCAAAGGGCGACTCCGGAGAGATGAGTGTGAACATTTGTAGTGTGTCAGTCAACTGGTACAGTGATTAGTCAACTGGTACCAAGGAACAGAATGTACAGAATGTTCTGTGTTCAACAATAATGAAGGGCAATTGACTAGGTAGTCAACTGATCTCACTACCAGTTGACTGTCCAGTCGACTGGTAAGGAGCCTTTGGCAGAATCAGGGTTTCTGCAGAGAGCCATTGTGAAAGAGAAACGACTACACCAGTCGACTGGTGGTGGGCTAAGTGGAGTTTCATGCTACACTTTCTCCTCCTATTTAAGGAGGACTCTTGGGTACAAAATTGGCTAGTGCTTTTAGTGTATATTTTCTGTTAGTGTCCAAGGTTTTCATCTCTTCTTCCTCCTCCTCATTCTCACTCTCAATTGTAAGAGGAAGGACTTGTGAGAGGTTTGCTTCACTGAGTAGAAGTGAGTTCTTATTGGAGAATCAAATGCGCGTGGACTCTTGGATTAGTCATCTCTACTGGAGGTGGATACCAAGTAAAAAATATTGAGTTAGCATTGTTCTTACTTGTTTTATTCTTTGTTTGTTTGTTTTGTTTTCGTTTGCGCTAACCATAGTATGAAGAACCGCTCATCCGATCACCAACAATTCTTATGTAGCATGACCAAGCAATTAAGCATGCCTTTAGACAATTGAGGGTGCATGAGAAGAATTATCCGACCCACGACTAAGAGTTAGCAGCAGTTGTATTTGCCTTGAAGATTTGGAGGCATTACTTGTATAGAGAAAAGTGTAAGATCTATATCGACCACAAGACCCTCAAATATTTCTTCATTGAGAAGGAATTGAACATACGTTAAAGATGATAGTTGGAGTTGGTGAAAGATTATGATTGTGACCTTAACTATCATCCAGGGAAAGTTAATGCAGATGCATTAAGTAGGAAAACAGTTGTAATATACCCAATAAATCTAATTAATATTTAGAGGGTAATAATTTAAAATGATTAAATATTTGATTAATAAAATAATAGTAAAATAATTCATCATAAATGAATAAATAGACATAAAAAATATATAAATTTTATTAGAATTTTATGGATTTTTCAAAAGTTAACTTTTTAGATATGATTATGGGGATTGCATTAAACCTAGAACGTAGGTTTTAATGATTCGTGATTAGAAGACTATGTTGATTAAGTTTTAACGGTTTTTTGGTTAGAGAAATGATTTATAAAGAGAAAAAAATTTAAGAAAATTCTCAAGGAACGACACATGAAGTGATGGAGCCCATAAAAAGTGAAATGGTGGGATCCATTACTATGTGTCTTTCTTTGAGGATTTCTTTAAGTTTTTTCTTGGAGTGTATCGCTACTCTTTTGGTTATTCCCTGATTCTGTCGCTCACGACTTTTGGTTCACCGCCCATGAATATGAAAAAGGAATTCCTTTGTCTTCTGCCACCACCAAGGAAGAATCAGCACCCCCAGATCCTACCGACACTAGACCTCCAAGCATAGTCGCAGAACTGCAAGAACAATGGAGGATTGCCCTCCTTGAGCCGATGTAATGGCCCAAGGATGTTGTCTTATTCGTCGTCATCGCCATCTAGCCGTACGTCGAGGTACTGCTGCCACCAGGGGCTCTCCAAACCATCCGGAACCCACTACCACCATCCACCACCATTGACGGCTTCGCCTCGCCATCACCGACGCGTCACTTCCACTGTTCGCTGCGAAACCTCCACAGCGCCACTTCTCTACCGCGTGTCCCTTCCAGCCACCACCGACGCCCATCTTCCATTATCAACCGTGGTACAGTCGGTTGCTTGTAGCCGAGGGTCCACTACCGACAGAGGAGTCGAGCTGCCTCGTTGTTGCGTGTTGCCCAGCGTTGCATAGCTCCATCCTGATTGAGCGGCGGGGACAGAAATCCTCAACTCCAAGTACTTTGCTCGAGTTTCTACTAACCCAGATCACCCTAACCGGTCAACCCCACCACCGCCACCTGCAGGTGCCACCGACCATCCGTCGACCCCACCTGAGCTGCCGGAGAAGAAGATGTGGTAACGGTTCAATTCGATTAATCTGTTTGTTATTAATTAACTTGATTAAAAGATTACTTGATGGGTTAATTAGGTGGATTATTATGATTTGATTAGAATGATTATTTAGTTAATTAATAAATGGTTGATGTTGATAATTAAGAGATTGATTAATTGGTTAGGTAATAATTTAATCAGGTGATTAAATAATTTAAAGACTTACCTAATGAATTGATTTAGGTACGGAATGAATCAAATTGCTAAGTTAAAGAGGAACTAATAAGATGAATTAATTAAATTATAGTTCAACAAATTGATTGATAGATTTTATTCAATCAAGAAATTGCTATGATGTGAATAAGAAAAATAGATGAGCACATAAAGGGGAAAATATAGATGATTATACTATTCATGGTCATTTGAGTTATGTTAGCACTTATAGTTGCACTTTGTATCCTATACTTGTAGGACCTAAGTTCGTAGCAAACCCTTTGACTCGAAGATGGTTTGAGCACTCTACATCGAAGTGGGTAATTCCTACTTGACTTCATTAGCTTCGTTGACCATAGTGCACGATTTTGTTATTTTCTTTGATGGGTAGAATTACTACTTTGACTCCACTCTATTTGCTTCTTGAGCTTGACCTTTTAATGATTGACTTTGTATTTTCATCTATTTTGTTATCCATGTAACCTCCTTACTATCCATGTAGTTTATTTATATTTAGACCTTGGTTATTATGTTTGTGATATCATAGTGTAGTTGGTAGAGCTTTATTCTTAAGTATGGTTAGTACTACAATACTTAGCTTGGTGGATATTAATGATCATGTTGTAAGTTAGTTAGAACATACCAAGGTGTAGTTATAGGGTACCATGATTGGATATGATTGTTTATTTTCTACTTATCATTACATTGATTATATCCTGACGGCTATTGTTTCCCATTCGTGGTTGAGAGAGTCGTCAGCGATCATGATACATAAGACTGCCCATGAGATCATTTGTGGTAGCAAGCTCGCTTGCAGTCTGTAACTAGATAGTTACGTATATACCCTGTCTGCCCACAAGGCCATTTGTGGTAGCGAGTACGCCCGCAGACAATGACTATTTGTTTACCCTATCTGCCCACGAGACCATTCGTGGTAGCGAGTTCACCCACAAACATTAGACAATGACTATTTGTTTACCCTGTCTGCCCATGAGACCATTCATCGTAGTGAGTTTGCCCACAAACAGTGACTATTTGCTACCTTGTCTGCCCACAAGACCATTCTTGGTAGCGAGTTCACCCACAGACAGTGACTGTTTGCTACTTTGTCTGCCCATGAGACCATTTGTGGTAGCAAATTCGCCCGCAGACAGTGACTATTTGCTACCCTGTCTGCCCATGAGACCATTCATGGTAGCGAGTTCCCTCGTAGATAGTGACTATTTATTTACCTTGATTGTCCATGGGACCATCCATGGTAGAGTGTTCTCCTGCAGTTATGGCTTGTTATATGTTTGATATATGTCAATCATATATTTGTTCGTGCAGGCGGGGGAGGTACTGTAGGTACTCCCGATTTATTAGTTATAACAGATGCAGCAGGTTAGTGAGTATTAGGTTATTGGCTATGCTTTTAGTTAGTAGATCATCCTTTTGGTGTTTTTACTTTTGTAGTAAGTATTATTACTCGAGATTGCATCCTTTGACCTCCTTATACTATATAGATCATGTACTATTTGTCTATGCCTACTGAATATCTTGTGCTCACTACACTTTGCTTTCCCTTTTGTTTTCAGGTTAGCAGATAGATGATATGTTGTGT
>JBBPFQ010814195.1:0-12760 GCA_037974815.1 Kaempferia elegans
TGGAAAAATAGTCTAAAAATCCAGAAAATTCATGTGATCATTCTAAAAATATTTCTGGGATTTTCGGGGCGTTACATGAGGAGAATGACGGAAAATAAGTTTGGGTGAGTCGTATTTCGAATGTCCGATCGATCACCCAAGCGACTGGAGAGAAAGCTGAAAAGGTCAACACATAGTTGACTTTCACTACATAGGGCGTCCGAACCGGGTCCAGGCATCCGGAGCACCCCAGATGCAGCTTCACATAGCCATTGCAGTGATGATCGACTTCAGGAGTACATCAGTAGAGTCCGAGCGCCCGCGAGTGGATAAAATATTATCCATCAACCATTAAAGAGACGTTGTGGAGAAGATAAGACACACCCATGTGGGGGCGCCTGGGATGTGCCACGTCAATAAACCATCACTTCGACCAATGAAGCTATAAAATGAGGCTTGGGGCTCGAGATTAGAGCAAGACTCGACAAATGATTTTTGTGCTTACATTTTCTTATTTTGTTGTTTTCTTATTGAGTTGTCAACATCTGTAAGAGGCTACTCCGTCTTCAATAAAGGAATACTTCTTAGTGAGCTTAACTTGTTTTGGATTACAGGATTAGCAATCTCTTCGGTTACAAACCAAGTAAATTTTCTACCTCTTATACTTTAAGTTTATGTTTTTCTTTCTAACTCGTTAACGTATTTGTCTTTATTAAATAGGAAAGCAAAAAAAGTTGTGATTTTACTTGTAAGGCAATTCACACCCTCTTGTCAGTCTCCACTGGACCAGCACATATAATATAGCATGTCTAACTGTGATTTCGTAGAATTTTCCTTTAAATTTCAAAGGTAATCACATAAAATATCCAACGCTCTACTCCATTACAACCAGCCTATTTATATTCTATATAAAATATCTATTTCAATTCGTCTATTATTTTAAAAAATAATTTTAAATATTTAAATCTCTTAGACAACTCGACACTACCTACCAACAAATATAGTTTTACAAGAGGTTTGATAAAACAACTTCTAAAGTAATTAATTCGGTTATTTTAAATATGATTTGCTCAAAATAATAATAATAATAATAATAATAATAATAATAATTTACACAATTTTATATTAAAATATACAATTACAGACGAAGCCAACTCCATCACTTGTGACACAAGTCAGACGACAAACGATACGATCGTAATCTTGAGAACAATGAATCACTAAATAAATTGTGTATAAGATTGTTTGACACCCTAATTCATAATAAATTAGTCGATTAAAACAAATGAATTAAGCCAACAACAATGAATCTTGAGAACGATATATATCAGATGGATTCTACGCAGGTAATCCAAATCTCACTAGCATATTCCATGCACATTCCATTCTTCCTTCCTTTTTAATACTCGTCCATTGCTCACTCTTAAGTTGGGAGATCACTGGCACCTCACCACCATCACTACTGTTGTATCCATTGTTAGAAACCACCGCAAGGAGATGGATGAGGTTGAATTGGAGAAGGAGAAGACGACGGTGCAGTCGAAACCGGTGTCGTTCGGAAGGCTTCTGAGCTACGCGGACACGGTGGATTGGGTCTTGATGGGGCTAGGGACGGTGGGCTCGGTGGTGCACGGCATGGCACAACCAATTGGGTACCTCTTGCTGGGCAAAGCGTTGGAGGCTTTCGGAAGCAACATCGGTGACCAAGAAGCCACGGTCAGAGCTCTAGAGAAGGTAATTTAGTTAATCATATGACGACGAGTGTTGTTATATATCGTTAACCACCTTCGATTGAAGGAAAACTCTTTTAGTCCATTGCTCAGTCATGATAGTGCCTTTTCAGCTGCTTCATTTGGTTTGTGTAGGTGATTCCATTTGTATGGTATATGGCAATTGCAACGCTTCCTGCGGGGATACTTGGTACGTTAACATATTGTATATCACAAGTGATATAGAAAGTAAATGAATAAACAGTGAAACACAAAGAAAGTCTCTAAAATATTTATTCATTCATTCAATAATTATAGAAATATCATGTTGGATGCACACAAGCGAGAGACAATTAGCACGAATGAGATTAGCTTTCATCAATTCGATCCTTCACCAAGATATCGAAGCTTTCGATACCGAGCTCACCACAGCAAAGGTCATAGCATGTGTCACAAGCCACATGAGCATCATACAAGACGCCATAGGCGAGAAGGTAGATTGTTTTCTAGCTAAATATTCAAAGAACATAATTGGAAGAGAACCTTTCATTTCGCCATTTCATTTTTTTTTAATTAAAATTATAGTTTCCAAATTGCCAAAATATAAAACTCTTTATGCTTTTAACCACTATCATTAACAACATTATCACGTCATTATTTTGGTAATTGAATTAACAGTGTTATTGGTTAAGTGATGAAATTTAAAATCCCTATCAGTTGGATGTATGTTAATGATTTTGAAATTACAAAGAAAATACTTGTGATGGTGAAATGAATTCTTCTCTAATTGTGATGAATTCAGAATGAGTTAGACGTTGTAGTTATTTGTTGTTCCAGTTGGGTCATTTCATCTCCTGTTTCTCCACTTATTTCGCTGGAGTTGTAATCGCCCTCGCATGCTGCTGGGAAGTAGCGTTGCTGTCGTTGATGGTGGTGCCGATGATTCTCGCCATTGGAGCTACTTACACTAAAAAGATGAACAGTTTTTCATCCTTGAGAACAATGTATTTGTCTGAAGCAACATCTATCGTAGAACAGGTATTTTGTAAATTTAAATAAATTGCATCAAATACTTGAAGATTGGAAGGTATAAAAGAACGATACATGGTCACCTCAAATGCGAGCATTTACAGACTTTATCACATATCGGAACGGTGTTTTCGTTTGTGGGAGAGAGCTCATCGATAAAATCCTTCACTGAGAACACCAGGCAGCAGTACATTATAAGCAAAAAGGAGGCAGGAATTAAAGGACTGAGTTTGGGATTGTTTCAAACTGTCACTTTCTGCTCGTGGGCGTTGGTTGTTTGGATTGGAGCAGTTGTTGTTGTTGCACGAAGAGCGAATGGAGGCGAGACCTTGGCTGCGATTATGAGCATTCTGTTTGGAGCAATGTATGAGATAAACCAATTAATTGATAATTGTTGTGTTACTCATTCCGAAACTAATTTTAACTTTTTTTTGTTCTTGTTTAAATACTTACAGATCAATAACTCATGCTGCACCAGACTTCCAGATCTTTAATGCTGCAAGAGCTACAGGAACTGAGATATTCCAGGTCATCGAAAGGAAGCCAAGAATAAGCAGTGAGAAAAAAGGAGTTACATTGGAAAAAATTGTTGGAGTGATAGAGCTAGATCGAGTGTCATTTGCTTATCCTTCGCGACCCAATAAGCTGATCCTTCAAGACTTCTCACTGTGCATGGCAGCAGGGAAAGTGTATGCATTGGTAGGCAGCAGCGGGTGTGGGAAGAGCACCATCCTGTCTCTTGTTCAAAGGTTTTATGATCCATTGGCGGGTCTGTTCTTTTTCACAAATGAATTAAAATTAATGAACTATAACATTTGCGGTTTCTGATAGGAAATAAAGTTGCAGGTCGGGTTTTGATCCATGGCTATGATGTCAAGGAGCTGGATCTCAAGTTCCTCAGAAGAAATGTAGCAGCAGTGCCACAAGAACCAGCACTATTTTCAGGCACCATAGCGGATAATTTGAGGGTTGGGAATGCAGAAGCAACTGACGAAGAGATCATCAAAGCAGCATCAGTAGCTAATGCAGACTCGTTCATTTCCCAACTTCCTGAAAAATACTCAACTTGGGTGAAAGTTATATTAAGTTGCTTTCATCTTGTTTAAGATAAAGAGCTAATAAATGTTTGCTCAGGTTGGAGAGAGGGGAGTACAACTCTCAGGTGGACAGAAACAAAGAATAGCAATAGCAAGAGCCATTCTGAAAAAATCTCCAATTCTTCTCCTAGATGAAGCTACAAGTGCACTGGATTCGGAATCGGAGAAGCTGGTTCAAGATGCATTGGGGAGAGTCATGCAAGGAAAAACTGTGATTAAGATAGCACACAGAACATCCACAATAACCAGTTCAGATACAATTGTTGTGGTTGAGAATGGAAAAGTAGCACAAAGTGGAAGCCACAATGAGCTGCTGCAAACCAGCAATTTCTACAGTAATTTGTTCGCTATGCATAGCATGAAGCCAGAATTAGAAGACACAATCTCAAGGTAGGGAAAATTTTCTATCCAAACAAAAAAAAACTCTCAATTGTGCTTGTTGCTTTCGTTTTCTCTGAGCTGACTATGAGGGAAAACATCAAAAAATATACATGGTGAATCTGAAACAAGTAATCTTATTAAGATTTCATTCTTCTAGGATCTCGTGACCAAGATGCAATCTCAAACTTGACATAAGAAGATTTCTCTTTGATACGTAGTGATTTCAATGATTTTGGTAAAAATGTGGTAGTAATATTTATATTTTGATTTACTTTTTTTGCAAACAGGGGAACTACTAACACTAAGGAGAAACCAGAAATCACTCAATACAGATCATCTTCTCAACAGCATGAAGTGAATGAGATGTTAAAGAGCCAGTCAATCAATCCTAATCCAACCAAAGTAACGAAAACTACAAAAAGCAGATCTGCTAGTTTCTCAAGAATATGGTATGGGTTGAACAAATTTGAGTTTGCAAAGGTAGCTTTGGGATCATTTGGAGCAGCATTCTCTGGAATATCTAAACCATTGTTTGGGTTTTACATTATGACAATTGGAGTGGCATACTACAAAGAAGATGCAAAGTCGCAAGTAGGCAAATATTCTATTATATTCACCGTTGTTGGCTTCCTCACGTTAATCACTCACATATTGCAACACTATCACTATGGTTTGGTTGGTGAAAAAGCAATGGGAAATCTCAGAGTATCACTGTTTTCAGGTAAGAAATTTAGTTGAATACATCAGAACGTTTTACATCTGCCCTATTCATGATCTTCTTTTGGTCACATTAGAAGTCAAAATTTTGATTGGTCGATACAGAATCATAAACTACTTGAAAATAACTTAAATAATTTGATATCGCTTGTGTGGTCGAACCTGACTGTGTTTAATTATATGCTATATTGCAAAAGAATGCACAACAAAGATTGACAGATTTTCTATCAAAGGTATTTATAAGAAATATGTCTTTTTCGTCCAAGCATTAGTCAAACAAATTAACAAGGTACTATTTTCCTTGAGAATTCTTAAGAACTATATTTCTGAGTACTCTTTGGAGATTCTGTATCCAAAAGCAAAACAAACAGTGTGATTTAGTTGTGCTACAATATCTGTACATGCAAACGTGTCCCTATCCCCTCAAACTTTAGGTTTAAGAAACTAAAATGCATTTCCAGAATTGACATGGATCCTATATAGTACATGTAGTGGTGGCATCATCTTTAGAACTTCTAGCACTTTTAACATTTTAATAATCTAGATCACAAAGGAAATACAATATTCCATTAAAAATAGAAAAAAAAAAAAAAAAAAACATCGAATAAGACTCGCCTAAATCAGAAGTACCTTCTTCTCAAACAAGGTTCCTTTATATTTTTGCAGCCGTACTCCGAAATGAAGTAGCTTGGTTTGAGAAACCTGAGAACAGTGTAGGATTCCTTGCAATGCATATTGTTAGTGACACTTCCATGATCAAGACCATCATATCTGACAGAATGTCTGTGATTGTGCAATGCATCTCCTCAATCCTAATAGCAACAGTAGTGAGCATGAAAGTGAACTGGAGGATGGGGCTGGTAGCCTGGGCTCTAATGCCCTGCCACTTCATTGGTGGTCTGATACAAGCCAAATCTGCCAAAGGCTTCTCTGGTGACTCTGCCATGGCTCACCAACAACTTGTCGCTCTTGCATCAGAATCTGTGAGCCATATAAGAACTGTAGCTTCCTTTGTTTACGAAGAGCAACTGCTTAAGAAAGCACAATTTTCATTAGAGGAGCCAAGGAGGCTTAGCAGGGTACAGAGCATCAAGTATGGAGTGTTTCAAGGTGTCTCGCTTTGTTTATGGAACATTGCTCATGCAGTTGCTTTGTGGTACACCACAATACTGGTCGATAAGCATCAATCCAGCTTTGAGGATGGAATAAGATCGTACCAAATCTTCTCACTCACAGTTCCATCTATCACAGAGCTATGGACACTGATACCGACAGTTATTTCTGCAATTACCATACTCAAACCTGCATTTGAAATCCTAGATAGAAAAACAGAAATTCCACCCGATGTGCCAGAGATAATAAGCTCTGAGGGAATCACAGGCAGAATAGACTTTGAAAGCGTCAGCTTTAAATACCCATCAAGACCTGAAGTGGTGGTACTAGATAATTTCAACTTAAGTATCGAAACTGGAGCATATGTGGCACTTGTTGGGCCTAGTGGAGCCGGGAAGTCCTCAGTTTTGGCACTGATCTTGAGGTTCTATGATCCTTTCAAAGGAAGGGTTTTGGTTGACAGTAAAAACATAAAAGAGTATAACTTGCACTGGTTGAGACACCAAATAGGATTGGTTCAACAAGAGCCACTTCTCTTCAGCTCATCAATCAGAGACAACATCTTCTATGGAAGTGAAGGTGCTTCCGAGACTGAGGTTGTGGAGGCTGCGATGGAGGCCAATATCCACGACTTCATCTGCAGCTTGCCAAATGGGTATGACACAGTAGTGGGGGAGAAAGGATGTCAAATCTCTGGTGGACAAAAGCAGAGAATTGCTATTGCAAGAACACTACTGAAGAGGCCAGTGATTTTGCTGTTGGATGAAGCTACCAGTGCACTAGATTCTGAGACAGAGAGAATCATCATGCAGGCTCTTGGATCCAGCAAGTGGAGGAGAGACAAGGAGGCATCAAGAAGAATCACAAGGATAACAGTTGCACATAGGTTGTCTACTGTGGTCAATTCAGATACAATTGTGGTGATGGATAACGGTAGAGTGGTTCAGATGGGGGATCATTCAACTTTAGTTGCAGATGATAATGGTGTTTACTCAAAGCTTTTCCAGCTTCAGATCCATGATACATAGTTGATGAAGTTCTATAGCAATTAAGTTTTAAGTTGATGGTAAAATAAAACCTTATATCATGCAAATACCGCTGATAAATGATATTAGACATGGAAAAGAAGGGATTAGTGAACCTTAACTCTGTCTTCCTTATGGGCATCAGAGCTAGGAAAGGCAAGCTCTTTTTCTACTCATTTCCATGTTGGTTCTGTGTAGACTTTTTTGTCTCCTTCCAGAGAGGTTGCTTTTTTATGTACTATTATATTTCAGTCTTTCCAGGTAGCATTGTTAACTGTTGTGCATTGATCAAGCATGGTTACAAACATCAGTTTATACAAGTCGACGGTTAGGGGAAAGAATAACATTCTGCAGAGGCACTGACTTTACAAAAAACAATAAGAAAAAAAGATGATAAAATGAAAATGTATGCAAGGGAGCCATACATATTGAACGACGATCCCTAAGAAGAGTTAACTGAGAAAGACAATACTATCTTTATAACCACTACAAAATCGGGAAGGAACAAACACATTGTCAACCATCCCATTTGCAACTTCTAAAGCAAAGTTTGAGAAAAATGATCATTATACGTTTTACTATCTGCAATACATCAATTCTAAACATGTAGGTGAAAAAACAATTGTGATTGGACTAATCACAACACAGACCAATTAATATGACATGCCTACACTCTTCAAGCTTGTAAACAAATTAGGTGGGTAATTTCTGGTAGCATACCATATGGCGTTCGAAGAAGTATAATCTGGTAAGGACTTATATCTGGTAATAGTCTTGAATTTGAAACTAGGGCACAAGAAGGTAATGAGAATACAATTAATAATCTGCAAGGTCACTGTGACCGTCAATCTAGTTTTCTTTTTTGCAGCAGCTGGTTGCAGCATCTTCAAGTACATACTCAACTATGCAATCTTGGCTATGCATTGATGATCTTAAGTGAATGCTTGCATTGAGATCCATTTATCTTTGCAGCTAATTTTGTCCATCTGTACTGGATATATAAGCATCATCATGCTGATAACATGTGTATGCATTGATGTGAAAATATTTTACCAAAATGAAGCACTTGAATAATGGAAGTATTTCTATCATGGTCAGCAAAACCATTTCCAGTTTTATTGAGAAAAATAGGCATGTCTTCTATGCTAGCAAGTCAATCCAGCGATCTCTTAGGGTCTCAAAGGCATCTGAACTGGGAAGAACTGTTAATATAATCTTCCCTTCCACAAGAATTTCAGATAAGAGACCCAACCTTGTCAGGGTCTCCACAGCCTTGTCAATAGGCATTTCAATCTGCATAAAGTAAATATATATTTTTAAAGTTATGCACATCTCAGAAATATTAATTATTTCACCTATACCTTTTCTCTGAATCTATCATAAATAAAATTTTCGCAGGACTCTCTGATCTTTTTACGACAAGATACCTGCATCATGAATCATAAATTCAGTTAGAGATTTCTAAGATCCTAAAATTTTTAAGATTCAAGAACTAAAAAATTAAGAAAATGTCCACAACACTTTTTCAGACAACAAAAAGTAATAGATACAGATAAATAAATAAAAGATACAGATAAAATAAACAACTGACTATAGTTTTTTTCATACCAAGAAGAAATCAGTGGCAGAGTTTCTGAATATTCACTAGAGGACTGAATCGAGTGATAATAAAAATTATATGCTATCTATGATCCAATCATTTTATGCACCTTCTAGTCCATATTAAATGCAAAGATGTTTGAACTAAGGCATCACTTCCTTAGTAATGAAGATTCAGGCATCACTTCCTTAGTAATGAAGATTCAGATTAGTAATTCATTATTTTATAGTTTAAATACAAACCAAGAAATGGTACTAATCTTCCTTTACAGCATCTATCCTTTTAGGTTTTTACCATCAAAAAAATGAGCATAAGTGAAAGAAAATTAAAATGAAAGAAATGCAAAGCTCTTAGTAACAGCTCAAGATTGTTGGTGAATGCTATTTTAGTCAATGTACCTGATATGTTTCAGGATGGAGCAGAATTGAATAAACCAGAATTGCTTCCTTGAACTGCATGATATACTACATTATAAAGGCAAGACATGAGAAGAATACTCCAAGCAAGAACTTTTTCCTTACTTGTTGTTGTTCTGAAGCATCAAGAAGAAAGTGAACTGAACCAAATCCACTTGCTAAAGTTTTCTCATAAAGAGTTCTATTAACCAGCAGCTGGGACAAATATATGCATTTAGTTCTTCTGTAAGATATCTTTGTTAAGTAAACAAAACAAGAAAGGTAATCATGATTTTTCCTGATTTTGAAAATTGTATTTATAAAAATAATAAAAAACAGTAATCATTGTATATTATCAAATTATTGGAATCACAACCTCATTTTTGAGTTAATGAATACTAAAACCGAATTGTCTAGTAATTTTCTAAAGGTTATCTCACCTCTTACCAATTGCCAAATTAATTTATAAGAAAATTTTAACATTCAAGAGAGAAATTAGGGTGAGGGGAAAAGAGGCCAAGAATAACACGACATGACAAAGAATTAGGGATCTAGTAACTTTGAAATGTTGAATAATTATCGAACATAATCATTTTCACATGAGCAACGGAGAGAGCATAATTTCACCCTAGTAGAAAAGCCCTCAAGAAGATGACTCTAGGAACAATGTCAGAAAATATGGATAAATTAGTCAAAGACAATATTCCATGATCCATGTTTGCTTTTCTTAAACATAAAAAACCCAGCCAAACTCTAATATTAGAACTACTAGTTTTTCGAAAGAAAGACAGAGAGAAATATATATATATATATATATATATATATATATATAGTGATGAAATGCAGAAATGTTTCTGCATGTCCTATTTCAAAATGCAGATGATTTCCTACAACTTCTTTATTGTCATCTTTGCGAATTAGGGTTTTGACTAGTTATTTGCAATTCCTTCTATGTGATATTGCTGATAATGGCTAAAGTAAATATAGAATGATTCGTCTTTCATTTGGTGCCATTGTTGAATTTTGCACAACTCATGGTTCAAAACCAATTGAAGTAGAAGAAAGTATCCTTTCTTGTTTTATCATTTTTGGATTCTTCCACTACTCCCTCTATATCCATTTCAGACATGATCTTTGGATCGCATACTTCTTTTAAGTCTCTTGTATTTGTTGAGAGCAGAGAGAAAAATAGCAAGTAAACATGATGAACTGTAACTATAATTCATATTCTGATATTGGAAGTTGGGGAGCATGTCTAGAAGACCTTTCTCAGAGTAACACTGAATAACTATCTAGTTTTTCAACGAAAAAAAGTTATATATATATATATATATATATATATACACAATTCATATATGAACAAAGCACAAAAGAAAACACAACAGCACAAATTCATATTTGATTGAAATATGCATACAAAAAAAAGTAAATTAAAATAATATTTACTACAGCATTATCTAATATAGGAAGTGAACTTACCTGATACCGGTCCGTGGTCTGTTTGTAACCTAGCACTACTCGAGTAATATAGATTATAAGTGCAGTGATGGCAATGACATCAAGGAAAACAGCAGACCTGTTTTTGCATAAACAAAAACTGAATGCAAGTGATTGTAATACCAATAGTAGTACTGTGTAGAAGGTAGTGCATTCAATAATCAGCAGCATGCAGATATTAACTTAAACAATTGTTTGTTAACTGAAATTATTTCATCTATCCATCTGGGATATTATATTACTACTACCAGCCTTCGAGATGCAAGGAGCCAAAAGGTCCAATACATAATCTGCAAGTGGAAATTTTCTTTCTATTGCATATTTTTGAATCTAAAATAGCTATTATGTAAATTACACAGAAAAAAAAAGTGTGAGCTCAAGTGTGTCATTTTGATTTCCGATCATCATATATCTTGTTTATGTTACATTGTCATAGTGGAGAATCATGCATATAAATTAAATCATATAAGTAAAGAGGAACTATTAATCCACTAGAGGATTTGGAGAAAAGAATAAAGTGCTTTAGGTAATACTAAAGATTCCTTGAATTCAGTAATTCTGTTTTGATTGTTCCATTTCTTCTTTTAGCATTTAATGTAGTGTAGGAATGTCCAAAGATTCAGATATTCTCTACTCTGCTTGCTCATAATTGAGATTTAACATTGGTAACTCAACCCCAACTGTTAGATACATCCCTCACAAGATGTTGCTCACTTATGGTTGAATTCTCACCAATGTCCTTAATGAGGTGCTGCAAAAAGTCACCCTACAACCAGAATTCTAGAGTATAACAGCAAGGGATAAATCAAGTTGACACCTAGAACCCAAGTGTCATAAGCCTAAATCCATTGTATTTGGAATGCATGTAAATTTTAGCTATGTTTGGTTATAACTTATATCTATTGCCTTGCCAATTTGAAAAACAAGTGTACCCCGGTGATTGGCTCACTGAAATTCTCTGAACCAAACAAATATCCAGAATGGGAAGTGGTAGCATCTCAATACTGCTAGATGCCTAAAAAAAATTTATTCCATTTCCAAATTGACGATGCAACACCATATAATGTGGATACCAAATCCCTAGTAAGGAAACTAAAACACAAGTTTGCTTTTCCAAGTGTAAACAGAGGTAGAAAGATATCACATACGTACGGAGAAGAGGCAATGTTATCAAATTTGTAGTTAATGAAGTATGCCAGCAACCCAATTAAGCTTGCAACATCCAAGCGTACCTGAGTAGAAAATGAAATATTGTTCATGATACAACATAGTTAGAAAGATGTCAATTGATAGAAATATTGACAAATCTAGTTACATTTCCCCTTTTTGGCCAATTATGCTTCAATAAATACAGCGTGGAGCCTTTATCTTAAGCTGGCATGGATAGTAGAAGAAAATGGATTAACCTGTTTGAATGAACAAGAGGTTTTGGGAAAATGCCAACTGTTACAACTGAGAGCTGCTAGTTGATCTTGAATATGATTGGTAATTTCATATAGTACTAATGTTAATATATTGTTATAATAAAATCATTTGATCCAGTGGTCCTAACGCTAATAAATAAATTGTCAATACCGTCCTCTATCATTTAGCTAAAAAATACAATACAAACACAATTTCAAGTTGCTGTGGAGTAGGTAATTATGATACTGACAGAATTCAAAATCAAGGACAACCATGGTTATGTGTGAAATATATTCATGAATGAATTTTCAATAATAAGTGGTTAAATGTGTACACATACTGTATCCAGGATACGGAAGGACAACTTCTTGTGGGGAAAAATAACCTACAGTCACAGTAGTTAGATTATATATAAGCTTGTCTCCCATAGAACCTGCAAATAGAAGCATATGTGCAAGATGCATATCCTCAAAAAAAAGTGTAACACTAAGTCCCAATCATAATATGTTTACCGAAACATCAGGAATTGGTATCTTCTCATATATCTTTAATTGAACAGGATTTATTTCTTCTAGATCTTCATTTTCATTTTGACTTCCTTTGTCAGCATAAAGAAGAACCAGTTCTTGAAATGCAGGTTCCTGATAAGAGTTAGAAAATTTGAAACATTGCATAAAACAAATGTCTAATATGCATTAGCATTTTCTAGGAAAATAATACTATTTTGTACATATCCATAACCCAAATACATTAACCTTGCTGAGGCCATTTAAAAAAAAAAAAAAAAAAAACCTTGCTGAGGCCATTTTTTTAA
>JBBPFQ010814404.1:0-12758 GCA_037974815.1 Kaempferia elegans
GAAATCTTTCCTGTCCTGCTGTGTCCCATATCTAAAGATGAAAACATCAAGAAATTAGCTTATTATACCTAAACAATCAAATTTAAAAGGACAAACTTCTTCGTAAGTTCTACAAATTTAGTAGAACCTGAAGCATAACCCACCACAGAGAACCAAAATGCAATTCCTTTGTTTCTAGCAAGATGATGGCAGCTTAATCAATTATATTATTACTATAAAGAGAAAACAAATTTAGTCAAATTCTGATTTAATTCATTATAGAACAATTAGCACTCACTATATCCTATATCGTAAGGTATGTAGGAAATACTAGGGATGTTTCTGAAACTTTTAATTCTCTTTCACATCACATTGATCAATAAAATGTCTTCAATAAGGCATATCCTATCTACCTAAAGAGAATCTAGGAAAACTCCTAGTACAAACATAGAGAAAAATAGAAGAATAATTGATTATATGCAAATCAATCCCACACTACTGAATAATTGAATGCTGCACAGAAATCAAACAACATAGTTGCTCTGGCATCTTATCGCGTAATAAGTTGATTGGAAACTTCAATAATTAGCTTCTGAATAAAAGTTGTCAATTTCATAAACAGCAGTAGCATAGTCAGGCAATCCAAAGGTCTGGGAACTATGGCTTTAAAAATGATGACAGTAAAAAGGAGAATATCAACAATGATTAGTTTGTGTTCACGGACCAAAAAACAATCGGAAAATTTCATCTTTATCACGAGATCATATCATGTATGATCAAGATTATGACTGCAACTCATTAGATCAACAACTTGTTAACACCCACAACTACTTAACTTTCACTCACTTAAAAAAAAACTGCACCATTAAAAATAATCTCGCAGATAACATGAACTTGACAATCAACAGGAAGAAAATCATAAAAAGAATGGAGAAAAGAGGATAACAGAAAGCCGCGATTGTAAAATTTTCCCAACCTGTAAGGTGAACAATCTATCATCAATCTGAACTTCTTTGGTCAAAAAATCGGCTCCAATGGTGGCTTTGTACTGGTTGCTGAACTTCTTGTTCACATATCTAACAAATACCAAACATCATTCAATCCCAAATTACTCAACATAGATGTATAATTCCACCAAAAGAACTAACTTTCTGTCCAAAAGTAAGCTAAAAAAATGCATAAAGCGGTTTAGAGCATACTGATTCATCAGCGATGTCTTCCCAACCCTAACAAAGAAGATAATTACACAAAAGCAACATCAAAATGTTTGTGTGTGTATACGTAAGGTACTTTTTGCCGGTGAAGCAGACGGAAATCTACCCGCTGTCCCCGAGGATGATGACTTTGAGAAGCATACGCCGCCGGGAGGCCATGGAGTCGGAGTCGGAGTCGGAGTCGAGAAGAAGACCTCGAGGCCTCGCGATCGGTTTCCTCCGATCAATCCACCCAAATCAACAGATGTTCGGCCTTAGGCACGGTTCGGTCGAAGTTTGTTATAAAATAACCGATTCAAGAGGGAAAACTTCAATTTACTTCTCATAGTTTGCCTATTTTTCATTTTACCTTTTCTATTTTAAGGTATTAAAATTTACTACTCTATAGTTTATAAAATAGAGCTATGTCGAAGTAAGGGATACTTTATTCTATTTTGTAGATTATAGGAAGTAAAATGTAATATTTTAAATTGTGGCCAAAAAATGAGAAAAGTGTGAAGAAAAGGTCTGGGAACTAGCAATTTGCCCGTCACGGAGTAGATGAAATCTTCTGTCCACAAATGTTATGTACCCATGTCTCATAAGTATTTTTAACGGTTCAGATGTCATCCCCGTTTAATCTGAGTTGTTAAGATGAGATCTGAGCCGTTAACAAAAATTTATGGAACACAGGTACATGACATTTATGGGACAGATGATCTCATCTAGTCACGTAGATGAGATTCTCTGTCGTACCCGTGTTTCATAAGTGTTTTTAACGGTTCAGATTTTATCCCTGTTTATTTATTTATATATTTAGGGTTGGTTTTTTTATTCCTTGCCCCAAACTCCAACCGATCACTCAGATACCGCCGCTCACTCCCTTCGCATGACGCACCTGAACCCTCTTCTTCCACGGCTCCACCACCACCACCGCAGTCGTCACCACCGCCGCCGTTCTATATAACAAACACCACTGCCACAGCCTTCACTCGCATCTCTCCACGCATCGATCGAAAATGTCTCCGCTCGCCGCCCGTCTCCTCGCCGTAGCTCTGGCGGTCGCCGCCGTCTACGCAGGCTCGCCTCCTCCTTGCACCACCTTCTTGCAGCCGCTCATCCCCTGCATGTCGTACATCACGGGATATGGACCCTCGGTGCCGGTGCCGGCGCCGTGCTGCGAAGGCGTGAAGTCCTTGGCCGGCATGATGACCACCCCCGCCGAACGCGTCGCCGGCTGCAAGTGCTTTAAAGACGCCATCAAAAGGATGCTAAAGGGCGTCGACCACGGCCGCGTCTCCGCCCTCCCCGGCCGCTGTCACGTCCAAGCCCCGTTCAACTTCTCCCTCGACGTCCACTGCGACACGTAAGCCACAAATCGATCCACAGCATGCAACTCAGTCCAGAATATCGCGCTGATCGATGGTTTCCTTTGCAGGATTAAAGCGGCGGCGGCGGATGGGCCTGAAGCCGAGGAGGAACACCTTTAAGATCACGAAGCCGGCGATTCACTTGATGAATAAAAAAGGATTTGAATCTGGAGCAAGAACAGGATTGATTCTCTGTTCATTTTAATGTTGAACTGAAGAACAAATATATAGATAATTAAGTTTATAAACAAAATGCAATAAATCAAGGATTATTACCGAATTTGGCTTTTTTTTTATAAAAAAAAAGTGGGTTGGTTTAGTGTATAATGATCTCCTCCCTCTGTGACTGTGAGTGTTCGCGGCATGCCACTCCGGTGGCCGGAGACAGTAACACCGCCTCTCCCTATGCTCACCACGGTGGATAATTTTAGAATGCATGACTTATCTGTCAAATTAGTAAACTAATAAATTGTCCTAATTATATTCACAATTTTAATATATGAATTAAAATTTTTAACTATATAATTATGGGAACTAAACAAACATTCACACCGAATTTGAGTAGATATCGAAGAATAAGAGGTATACATAAACCATGTTCATTTTTCAACCTTGGCAAAGAGCCAAAGATACACACATGAATCACACAGAAAGAAATGCCAACTCCTAAATGCAGATGCAGTAGGAAAATCCAGTAACAAGATCATGCCAATGAACAGAAGAAGAAGCAGATTTTAAACGATGTGCGACACAGACTCCATGAAAACCCCATGAAAGTAGATTGTTCAAGCCCATGCAAGGAATTATGGCAAATACCAGGATAAGTTCCGATGCACCGAAACACCAAATTCAAAAACCTAGATCATAGAGATAATCACCAAGCCTCTCGACCACCATGTTGCACTGCCCACCAGTCATCGGCTCGTCGTATATACCAATTATCAAAGCGAGATTGGTTTTCTTGACAGTGATACCACCAGTACCCTGAAAGCATGTATGTTAATAAGATTTAGCATGATGGTAATATTATATGGGTCACTAACCTTCTTCCCTCGAATAACAACACCTGGCTCGCCTTGGATAACCATGTACTTCGACCCACCAAGAAATAATCCAGTTGGAGCAAGAGACCCAGGTTCATCAAAGTCGGTCATTATTGCAGAAATCTCTTCAAGTTTAAACTGTTTAGAGATATCACAGAAGTCATTAATAAAGGTAAAAACAATATCAGAGAAACCATATCCGTTGTAACTAGTCTGTGTATGATTTATAGAGAACTGATAGCTACGCTCTTACTCTCTCCTTGATTCGCAACTATTAGTAGGAAACGGCAAATTTGCAGTATGTGTGTATATATATAGTTTAAACTCAGACATTTTCTCTTCTTTCTAATAGTCAATACTGCACATGGTGAAACAACCTTCAAGAATCGAGTCTGGCAAGCAAGTAGAACACTGATACACATAACTATAACTAGGCAAAGAAAAAATGCCCTCAACACAACAATCAGAATATGTTACATCAGTACAAACATTTACATGTTTTTTATATCTGAAAATATCTAATCACAATGTAAGTAATTAATGCAACATATGCGTATGTGCATTCAATTCCCATGTCATGGTAATTGATAGTAATGTGCGTCTAATAGAATTCATTTCGTCTGAACTTTGGATATCATAGTTTTTTAAATCGATAAACTTGGAACAATAGAACTCCACTGCGTTGATTTTCCTAAATATTAACCATATAAGAATATGAAGAAAAGGGCACAAACTGGTACTTATAACAATCTCAACATTTCGTTTCTAAAAATTGAATCCTACAAATATGCTACCTTGGTATAGAAATCTGGATACCAAACAAACACTTCTGTTCAACATGCAAGCATCAACACTCATCTTGAAATGGACATCAAATAGAGTAAAAATATGTTTAGGTTATAGTTAGCTCATGAGAAAATTACTGCACTTCTAAAGAAACTTTCTGAATATTGTTTCTACATATACATTTGTGAAAAAAGAAAAAATCATCAAGGGAAATACATATTCAATGCAATTTGCATACTTAAAGAAAGTCAAATTAAAGAATAAATAAGATCAAATTATTTGAGTGGTGTATAGTCTCATGCATGACAAAACAATACAAAAGAAGAGCACAATGATGATAAATTGAAATAAAACAGATTAAGAAGGTACAGGCATGTTCAAAGGTGACAAATAGACACTAAAATTAGAAGAGCTGAGTAGATTCTCAAAGGTGATAAATAGATACTAGAATTAGAAGAGTCGAATAGATTAGAGTGAAAAGTTTACAAGGTAGAGAAAGATCAAAGAAATCATTAGTCAATATAATAAAAATAACTTAATTAATTGAAATATTAATAAAAGTAAAAAAAAAATCTTGGATAAAGCTCAATAGAGGGATTAGATTATGTAGTTGTCTTGAAATATTTAGGATATACACAACTTGAGATGATGAAGAAAATGATGAATTATCAGAGAGCACCTACTGATGAGAACAAAGCAGGAAGCATACAAATTTACTAGCCTACCAAACTGTAATGAACCTAGTTCACTCCCAAAAGGCCAAGGTGGGGAGGAATCTTGGAAGAAGAAAAAACCCATCAAATGGAATTGACAACTTGGACCAAAACAAATAGTAATAGATAAGTGTTTTAGTGGAAGGATGCATCTTGGAGGAATGCAAAGACCCACTTGTAATAGGAGCACCAGCCAAAATGGAAGAATAAAAGCACTTGCCAAATAAACTACCCATGAATTAGTCAAAGGAATACCAAGTAATTAAGACTTAATTGAAATTTTTAATCTATAAAATAGCACATGACGTAGCAAAAAAAAAAAAACTATAAGAAGTTCTAATTTATCAGTTCCTCTCTAATTCCTATAGGCTACCATCCTTCTCTCTCTCTCTCTCTCTCTCTTCTATTCTATTTCTAAAGGAGTACAAAAAATCTTCTCATGTTCTCTCTCTATGAAATTCTCAATATCCTTTTCAATTCTGTATCTCATCGTCCATATCTCTCTTGACGTGCACAGCGCATGTTGACACCATCAACCTGAGGGCACCATTACTCACTCCCAATCTATCCCTCACCACTGCCCTAAGCTAGCGGCATCACCATTGACCCATCGCCATTGGTGCCAACATTTCTTTATTGCTGACCATGGTGCCCGATCCATGGAAACGTAACACAGATACATGTTGTTCATACATCCACATACCCGACCTCCAAAATCACATGAATATAAAGATCTCCGTGCATTTGACTGGGAAATATATAAGGATTGAACTCATCTCTTCAAGTGTCGCTGCTCACACTATCACATGGTTAACTATCGTCACATGAAACTAAGCATTGCGCCACCACCAAAGATCAGCAAGTCAATTGTTTTCTCCCGATAGATATATACAAACCTGGTGATAAGCAGGCATGATAAATCAGCACGACGGCCGTAGAAATCGCAGTAAACATCCAAAACAGTCATATCCATCCAGAAACAGAAAATTAGGAGAGTTATCTAATCCTACAATAAGAAATCTCCACCGTTAACTAGCAAGTGAAAACCCTAGCCTCTAGAATCCAAGTCCAAAGTAGTCAACCGTCAGATCCCTATGATCAATAGTACAAAAACTCACAAACTGAACTAAAGCCTCCCTCTTTTAGCAGTTAGCCGTAGAAACCCTCACATCAATCAAACTAGAAAATCAATCCGAAAGCAAAGACCAACAGACGGCATCAGGGAAGCGGAGTTCAGATCCTCCTCGCCCTCCACTCCCAATCACAATATCAAATATCACCGGATCGGATCGGATCGGATCGGATCATACCTCGGGGAAAGGGGTGCTCTGGGCCCAGATGCTGCCGTCGTGGCCGATGATCGCTGCGGCCTTGAGCTTCTGGCCGTCGATATCGCACAGCAGATGATCGTCGACGTACGTTTGCCAAGACATCTTCTCTCCTTCTCGCTATCTTCCCCTTCCTCTCGCCGGCGGCTACTGCTGCTGGCTCTGACTCCCTCTCTTCTCCGATCTCTCTCGGACAAGATAGCGAGACAAGGGGATTTATTTATAGCGTAAATAAATAGCGTTGGAATTACGAAACCGCCACAAAAAGGAGAGAAATATCAGAGTTTATTTTCGTGATCTGAACGGGCTAGATCTCACATTTCAAATATGGACGGTCAAGATGGATGCCCCATGTGTTTTTTTATTTTCACCCTTTGCGTGTATTTATTTGCATTTAATAATTAGCAACAAAGAGCCAAAGAGGGCAAAGTCGCCTTTCTTTCTATATATTTTTTTAAAAAATACATTTTATTTTATTTTTCATTCAAACATGTTATTTTAACACTCTTATAATAGTTTTTAAAGAAATTAAAATAAAAATACACCATTAATTATTCATATTATTTTTAAAAAATCTTTTTAAAAGTTAATAATATCTCACTTTTAATAATTTGATATTCAAAATATTTAAACCAAAATTACTTTAAAATGGAACACTAAAATTACATTAGAAAAGTGTATTTTGAAAAATAACTTATTAATTTTATAAAAGAAGCACTTTTTTGACAATATATATAAAAAATAATAGATGGGTTTCTCTTGGTTCGCCGTCAAATAAATCTAAAACATAATTTATACATATTTAAAGATCCATCTTTAAAATATTCAGTCTATTGAAATTCAAATTATTTATTTTTCTAAATGTATTTTACTATTACATTACAAAAAAATATATATTTTTTCATGAAGTGATGGAAGTCTAAATTTTTCTTAAATGAAATAACAAAAACAACAACAAAAAATATACATGTAAAAATAATATCTACAACTCAATTTGAGGATGAGCGTAAAGAAGACACCTCTAAGTGAATTAACAGATAAATTCTCTTAATGAATGATTGACTTAAAAATGCAAATTGATAAACCATTCACTATAAGTGATAAATTGAATGGATCATCTCAGAATTAGTTGGGATAAATTGAATATTTAATATCAACTAAAAAAAATTGAGAGCAGTGAAAATGAAAAAGACGATCAAATTGCTTTGAGGCACAGCAACATGAACCTCAAACTCAAGTCAACATCAATGGAAAAGATATTGAAAAGAGTTTTTTTTTTCTTGTTCATAAAGTGAGAAGGACTTTAGAACCATTCAGGAGGACCATCAGTTCCACCAAATCCTACATCTGATCTTTATATATAATATATAATAAATGAAAAATAAAAAATGAAAAATGAAAATAATCAAATGGTCCTACATCTGATCTTCAACACAACCTGGCTTGCATAATAATAATAATAGCATCAGTCCAGCATTTGTACTATTCTTTTCACTACTTTCGGTCCATATAATGCATACAAAGAAGAAGAGACATGTTTACCGTACGTACCCTTTAGATGAACAATAACGAATACAATTATGTCATGGCCTACAGAGTTTTATCGACTTCTTAACAACAAACTAATGCAAATTATCCATTGGAATCACAAGGTGTTGCAAATGCACCACCAATAACAGGTATGAAACCTTCACCTGTGAACAGTCACTTTCCTGTAGTTCATGTGCTGTGGTGGTGATGACTGAGAAGGATTCTGAGCCATCCTCTGCAGGAGAAACTTTGAAGTTAAATGACAACCATGTCCAACTATTAGAGATCAAACTGATTGATCTCATTTCTGAATGACTGACTATTCACTAGGAAATAACAAGTTAGGAAGACACATAACATTTGGAGTTATTAAGCACTCAAAGTCTGAAAGTCAAGCATGTCTAGTTAAATGACTCCATTAGACTATCCATAAGATCACTTAAATCTGCAGTGACCATACAGTTCCATTATATGAATGATAATGAACTCTGATGTTTTTGACTAAGGACCTGGACTATCATGATAGTGGCAATGAAATCTGATTAGTAGATGATGAAAGGCAGACTAGTTTAACGAATCAATACGCTGTGGATCATCTAATTGGTGACCGGAAGACTGAATCTGAAGAAACCAAAGAAAGCAAGGATCAACCTCAGTCCACCGAGAATTCTTTTGAGACAATAACTTTGATCGCTAAAGATTATAATTCATCGACAGATATAACCAAAGCATTTGCTACATATTTTTCAATAGCCAAATATGTTAGTTTATATCTAACATATATCAATTGTCAATTTGATGTCAGATAATCTTCCTCCTGGTCTACCACGATACCACTCTAAACTTGAGGACGAGTTCTTTCAACTCAGACTTGGAAAAAAGAAACAAAATGACTTTTCAAACATTAATCCTCTTATTAAAAATAACTCTCTAGGGAGTTGATCATTCGAACTTTGAACTTAAAAAAAAAACATGCTTTCTCAATCCACACAAAAAAAGTGAAATGACTTGATTCAAACTATAATTCTCTTATTGATAATTACTCACTGGGAAGTTGATCATTTCAATCTTTCAATTTTCGGTATGGTTTGTAGTTAATCAGGGAAGGTTGTCTAGATTAGTCTATCTTCAAGAATAATCCGGCATTTGGATTAACAGAAGAAACCAATTGACATGCTAATAATATTCAATACTTTCTCAATCCCTTTGCTTGATTGTTGAGGTAGAGGTTGAGCTTCTTGTCATCCCGCTCTTGGTACCATAGTCTCTCTTCTTTGAAGATGGTCATAAATTTGACAACAACAGATATCGACATTAGAGAGGAGGAGCAGCAGCAGCAGTCAGCCTCGATATACACCTGAAGGATCTGCATTTTGCACTATCCATGGATGCTCGAGCAGCTTGTAGAGAGGAAGGCGCTGCGATGAATCCTTGACGAGCATCTAAACAAGATTATATGGCCATGCTGTGAAAAGAGGATGGAATACATAAAACTGGTACGAAAACTCCAAATATCTCATTGATTGCACCTGGCTAACAAGATCCTTCGCGCCAGAGGAAACTGTTGGCTTCGAAGGAAACTTAAGATCAACTTTCACAATCCTGCAGTAAATGAAACGAGCGATTGTTAACGCAACAAATAATATTTAGTAGCAACGAGACAAATTTGCATATTGTATGACACAATCAATGATCGAGCACACTAGTGAGTAATTGATATATGGGAGAAATTGGTTTACACTAGTGAGCATATAATTGATATATGGGAGAAACTGGTTTACCTTCTGTAAGTATCTGAATGCTCCTTTGCCTCAAATGGAGGCGCGCCATAAAGAAACTCATAGCACAATACACCCAAGCTCCAAATATCCACACTAGCATCATGTTGTACGCTTTCCACTACGACAAATATATGGAGGAAGAATGTAAGACGAGGAAAAAAAACTTTTTGGGTGCCATTGCGGTAAAATTTGACATACCCATTTCAGGGGGGAGGTAATCAAGTGTTCCACACATGGTCTGCCTACGGTTGAATGTGTGGACTGACCACCCAAAATCTGCAATTTTCAGCTCACCCTACACGACACCAAGAATGCATTTCGTTAGCATTTTAATCATAATATGTGAAGTCAAACAAAAACAGATGATAGTTTACCTGGAGACCGATCAATAAGTTCTCAGGTTTAATATCCCTATGTATCACATGTTTCCCATGGAGATAAATCAATGCTCGTGCTAGAGATGCAATGTACTGAAAATTTGTTAACACAATGATCAAGAAAATAAACTACAAAAGGAATTTTGAATGCTAAAGGAAAATGATTAGTGTCCATTGACAGATGATGGAAAAAAACTGTTAAGCATGTTTGTAAAGAATTTACAATAAACTGGATGAATTAACAAATCTACAACTTGTGTACACACATAAAGAAACAGAAACAGTGGAAGTTAATGATTAAAGCTATGGTAAAGCATGTTGTTAGGAAAGAACTCACAGTAGCAGTCCGTCTCTCATTGAAACATTTGCACTTTTGCAGTTCCTTGTAAAGTTCACCTTTGGCTGCATATTCTAAGATCAAGTAAACTCGAGTCTGTGAAACAATTGAGAATCTAGGTCAACTGAGCTGTAAACAGAACTCAACTAAAATGCAACAACAATGATTACAACTTCAAGCTTTCAGCAACCTGATCATAGAAGTATCCATACAGGCGTAGTATATTAGGGTGACGGAGGTGGCTCTGAATCTCAACTTCCCGACGTAGTTGATGCTCAACTTGAGATTGTTTGAGCTGGTTCTTGAAAAGCACTTTTAGTGCTACAATGTGGCTGCTCTGTTCACCAATTTGAGACTCAAAATTCAGGTACGAGATAACAGAATCAAAAATACCAGCAAGACAAGCACTACAATGCTATGGATTTGAACATAAATTCATCGTGGAAAAATACAAGAGAGCATCCCAGTGCAAATTTCAAGCCTTGAACTATTCATAATTTATCCATATTTATTATTAGTTTCAAGTAGGGTTCATAAGATAAAATCTGTGATGAGTGATTCCTCATACCGTTTTTTCCCTTGCGAGGTAAACATGGCCAAACTTTCCTCTACCTAGGGGCTTCCCGATGTCAAAATCACTGAGTGTCCATTGCTTCTCCACTGGTGAAGTTTTCGAAGGAGACTGTAGTGGGAGGAAAAAACAAGGTCACACCAAAGTCATGACAATGACAAGGGGAAAGGGGTCTAAATTTGTAAAGCAAACAAAGGCTTCTGATCCAACCAAACCGAAAAACCAATCTAACACTAACACTGAATCAAACATTATACTCCTAACAAGAATAGTTAAACAGAAATCCTAGATCTGCTAACATAACTTCAAGAGTCATAACAGGAAGACTAAACCAAAGATTTCAAAAAAGAAACTTCAGAAACCACCAAATCTCCGAGTCGAGACGAAGAAAATAACAGATCGAACGCGAAGAGACGATGGAGAAGACAGAACCTGATCGGCTGGCGGGGAGAAGATAAACACCAAACCCTACTCGTCGAAGGATCACCAACAATAACCACAGGGATCGAAAAATTCACGACGGTTACCTCCGATTCACGCTGCGATTCCGCGACGACCGCCATGGAGGGGAGCGATTGAGCAGCAATCGAGGAGACGCTCGACGAGGTTGCGGCGGAAGACGAAGCCCGACGCACGCGAGGGGAGGAAAAGGGGCGTAGAACTGGTATTTATCGCTCAGGTGTTCCAACGGTCGGATTCTTGGAAGCCCAAGCACGAGACCTCCATGTGGAGCGAGAGCCTACGTGGATTGGACCGGCCCAATTGAGTATTGGGCTGGCTTCAACTCGCCCATGTCCAATTTAACTCGGTAAAAACAAATAGGGTAAAATTTAAAAAATGGGTCTCTTATTTTTTTTGTTATTATTATAAAAAAAGGTGGCTTTATAAGTAAAGATACATTTTTTAATTTAATCAAAATTATTTTAACTTATTAAAATTACTCTAATAAAAATTATTATAAAATTATGACATGTTTGTTTGATCAAAATTGTTTAAATAATATAAAATATTTTTAGATAAAAAATAGATAAGACACCTTTGATATTGCACTTATATATATAACACTCCCTACACATCTGCGTGGGCAACCCTCACATGCAAAAAACCCCGAGTTCCCGGATTAGGTCCGGGCACCGGGGGCTGTGAGAGTAGCCCACGCGGGTGTGCACATATGAGTGTGCAGACTAAGATTTTCGTATATATATATACACACATAAATTTTACCCTGCTCACCCTTAAGTGCACAGTAGATGTGGCCTCCTGACACAGCATTAACTTTAATTTTTTAAACCCTCTTTCCTCTAGTTGCTTGTATGCAATCTCTCTCCTGCATGGAGTGTGAAGTTGTTCTAAAAAAAAAATAGTTCAATGAGGGAGTTTTTTTTTATAGAAAAAACAGCTAAACTATTTAGCTATTTTTTTTAAACAGGTTAGTTGCTTTTTTAAAAACAGTTAAATAGTTTAGCTGTTAAAGTAACAACTAAACTATTTAACTGTTTTTTAAAAATAGCAAAACAATTTTGTTGATTTTAAAATTTTTTAAAAGAACAAAATTACTTCCCCGGAGTAGTTTTGCTGTTTTTAAAATATTTAGTTATTTTTTAAAGAAAAGTTAAGGGGGCGTTTGGTTTGCATGTTTTCTATTTTCATTTTCTAAAAATCGCACATTTTCTAAAAAATAGAAAACGACTTTTTGACATTCTCTATTTTTTCAGAAAATGCTATATATTTTTTTAGAAAACAGAGATGG
>JBBPFQ010814509.1:0-12755 GCA_037974815.1 Kaempferia elegans
ATTAAATTTAAATATCCTATAGGTAAAGACAAAGAAAAAAATAATTACAAATTAATTTCATTTAATTTTATTAATTCTATAATAAAATTAAAAAATAAAATTTTCTTCAACACCAAATATGATGATGTGAATAGTGGAATACCAAATATGATGTTGCACTATTCACTATACCATATTTGGTGTGGAATTTGATATATGTATTGGAGGTTTAGTGTCAATCTATTATAAAATTTGATATTTTGATGATAGATTAGAGATGCTCTGACACTTCTCCTTTTTGCCGCCTGCCAATGACAGATCTGCATCCTTCTAAATAAAAAAAACTCAAATCTTTCTTTCACGATTATTCAATTTTTTTTAGTTAAACTTTTTTAATTTTACAAATATTTTATAAAGTTTACATTGAAGATGCTATAAGTCAAGGAGAAATTTTAACCACACCCCTTATGTGCGCGAACATGGGCGACAGATGACGTGGAGCTCTGACGTAGCAATTTCTTTTATTTTTTAATCCCTTTCTTTGCATGCAGTCTCTCTCCTGCATGCAAGACACATCTGTTCTTTAAAGAACAGCTCCGCGGATAAAAAAATAGCTCCCTCGCGAAGCTGTTGGTTCAAGAACAGCTATGCAGTAGCTGTTTAAAAAAAAAACAGTTCCACAATGAAGTTGTTATTTCGAAAACAGCTCCATGTGGAGATGCTCATGTGAAAACAGCTCCATTGTGGAGCTGTTCTTGTGAAAATAGCTCCATTGTGGAGCTGTTCTTGTGAAAACAGCTCTACAATGGAGTTTTTTTTTAAAACAGCTACTACATAGCCGTTCTTTTAAGAACATCACCGCGAGTGAGCTGTACTTCTAATAACAGCTCCGCGAGTGAACTATTTTTCTATCCGTGGAGCTGTTTTTTAAAGAACAACTATCTCTTGCATGCAGGAAAGAGACTGCACACAGAGAGAGGGAATAAAAAATTTAAAAAATTACTACGTTAAAATTCCACATCATCTATCGCCCATGTTAAGGATGTGCAAGCTAAAATGGGCTGGCACTCCTCATTTTGGCCGTCTGCCAACGGCGGATCTGCATCCTCATGAAGCGCAACGAACCAACGGCTAACATGGATTCGCAGGAGGGATCAGCATAAAAATCCCTATAGGCTCGCTGATTCCTCCATCGACGGACGAGATTCTATTTCTTGCAGAGCGGACGGCGCACGTTAAGGCTTGCAACATGCTAATGAAAGAGTAGGGGAAGATGGGAATAATTAAATAAGTAAATTAAAAAATAATAATAATAAAATAAAATAATAGGTGAGAAAACAGAAAAAAGAGAATTCTTTTTCACTTCGGCTGTCTCTTCGTCGGCCCACCGCTTTTCCCTTCCGCTGCTGCTCCTCCTCCTCATCTTCGTCGTGAATTCTACTCCTCCGATCTCGTTCTTTGGGTTAACTTTAGATCTGGAAGGCTCCAAGAGATTATTGTAGGTTCTTCTCCGGCGGCCGGTTCGCCGGGGACGGGATGGAGTCGATTTTGGCCCGGGCGCTGGAGTATACCCTCAAGTACTGGCTCAAGTCTTTCACCCGTGATCAGTTCAAGCTTCAAGGCCGCACTGCCCAGCTCTCTAACCTAGGTGAGATCCAAATGCCTCCTCCCTCAAAAATTCCATTTTGGAAGATCCCCGATTTCCATTCTTTCTTTGTCGATCGAGTTTGTTGAGATTAAATCTGGTGCTTCAGATATCAACGGGGATTCCCTTCATGCGAGCGTTGGATTCCCTGCGACACTGACCGTGACTACAGCTAAAGTTGGCAAGCTCGAGATCACGGTGAAATTTTTCTTCTTTTTGTTGTCGGAGTTTTTGATATGCTGCTGATTTTTTTATTGATTTTATTTGCCCAGCTTCCTTCTGTTTCGAATGTGCAATACGAGCCAATTCTTGTTCAGATCGATAAGTTTGATCTGGTTCTAGAGGAAAATGTGGACCCTGATAATGCAAAAAGCCCAACCAGGTGAGCGTGTCTGATTCGGCATCAAGCTTCTGAGTGTGCTTGTTTCCTAGCTGAGTTCTTATGTAGTTATGTTTTTCTGAAGTCCATCAACATCGACCGGCACAACCAAAGGCAATGGTTATGGATTCGCAGATAAGGTAAAGAAATATTGTCATGTATTGTTGCTATTTCTGTTTTATATTATCAGTTCTTACTTTATTTATTTGTGTGTGCGCATCCTGTTCAATGGCTTGAACAAATCTATTCATGTCGGTGAGTGCTTTAGGTTGAAGGCAACAGATATGACTTTGGATGGCTTTTATCAGTTATGTATGACATGATATCTTGCCTGGATTCATACTAGAAGGGAATAACAGTGAGGCAGAACGAAAAACAAAGTAATTCTCTATAAAAACTGAGATTCAACAAATGATGGATTGAAACTTGGAGGTTTGACTTCCTCTTTCAGGAGAATGTCTCATAAAGATAGAACAACAGTAACTCATTCATAGCTTTAGAACTAAATTCACCATATACTGTGTGATTAGCTTGAGTCAATTTCTCTTTCATCTCAGTGAAGCAGTTTCTAGTATACCTATGACATTGTTATAATCACACTGGAATTCTATGAATTACAGTTTTCTTAGAGATCTTTATGGGTATTAACTATCCAATTTCAACTTAATAGTAGCTCAATAATTGAAGATTATATACCCTCTTAATAGCCCACAATTCTCTATGTGGGACTAAATTGGGGTGTCATGGACTCCAAATAATTATGTGAAGCAGTAAACTAAACTGTCATCTCGTATGATGAAATGCACATACAATAACAACAACCACCAAACCTTATCCTACTAGGTGAGGCCGGCTACTATGATGAAATGGACATATCTTGGAAAAATCTAAGATCCAGATGGTGACTAGTGACAAAATGACAGTAGATGTTTTTACTAGCATTAGTACCTGAACAGAAGGCTAATACTATTCATTTTAAGTTTTTGCCATTTAATTAAGCGGTACTTGACAATACATGTCAGTGTAATGCTTTGAATCTCTTAAATTTATGAATCTGTATTTAATTTTCCTCTTGGAGATTGACTATGCTTTGAAAATAGATAAACATTAAAACTCAGTTGCACTTTAATTTTCTAAATTTTAGTTGTACCATCTAATTCTATTTCCTAAACTATTTATCCCAAGGGGTGGAGAACTGAAACAATAATATTGTTTCAAAACTATATTTGACAGCAATTGCTTTGATGGTTTATCTATTATCGACTAATTCTATGCAGATGTAACATAACTAGATGCCATATTGATGTTCCTTTTTAGATTAGAATGTTATCGTTTGCTTCAAATTAATGTTCCACAATGTAATTGGGTTCTGATGTGATATTGAAAAGCTCCTCCTCATTTGTTTTAATTTTACATCTCTTGGACATATATGATATGAGACCATCAAGGAACCAACTATATGGTTAGTCTATTTCTGATTTATCATTATAAAGTATATTCTGATTACAGACAATAAGATCAGGAAACTATGATGCCTTTGTTACATCCATTTTATATGCTGACAGCTTTTGGCCTTTTGACAAATGATCTGATGTTTAATATGCCCCAGATTGCAGATGGGATGACCCTGGAAGTAGGTACTGTCAATCTAATGATTGAGACTCATGGTGGTGATAGGAAGCAGGGAGGTACCATTTGGTAATTTCATCAATGATCATCTCTAGTATTTTTTGTGAACTTGCATGTATACTTCAGCTTAAAGTTCTTTGAGTGGAAGAATACCACTGGTTCATTTGACAATTTGGTAAGATCTCAAATGATGATGATATAGATAGATATTAAGATAATTTTCAACTAACTCGGAATAGCCAATTGGATTACATTCCTAATTTTGACCTCTGTTTTAGTAACGTTGTTAGTCTCGCTGCTTTTAGTCCCACAATTCTTTTTTTTTTTCTTCTGTTCTTACTTCTTTTTATGCAATTGTTTAAGAGATAGGATATCAAATTAAGTTATTATTAAAATTGCAATATTTTATTCAGTTCCGTTATGTCTAGTTTCTGCTTCCTGAAAGAGCCAATTCATCATTAGGATTATTTGTACACCAAGTCAGTTAGTCCCTTGACATTAAATTTATATCCTTACAACAATGTCTAGGCAGAAACAGTGGTCTGTGATGTCTATGAAATATTATTTGATCCTATGACAATGGGTTTCGGTTTGTACGTGCATTTCTTCTCTTTTTCTTAGGAGTTAATCAAACATGTGAAATGCTAAAAATTACCAATGCATTTGTAGAAATAAGCAATCAATCTAGGGTTGAAGAGGGGGATATCTAGGCTCTTTGGTGAAGGAGAGAGGAAGGATCTCCTCGTATTTGTTAGTGTAAGGGAATGACAGATCTTATACTGAGCAGATTTTATGTTGATATACCACTATACTTCTTGGAAATTTGTAAAGTTTTCTCGCTTTGCATGTTACGTGTTTACCCTGAGAACCCATGACATTTTGAAACTACCCCACTACTAAACATGCATACCCAGAAGGTCATAACCCACTACATTTAACCAACTTCTACCACAACTCCATGGTCTAATACGATTTCTTGTACTAACTAAATAACAGCACCCGCATCTTTATAACGCAATTATAAATAATAATTAGATACGTAATACTGATAACTAAACCTAACCAACTAATTGTATGCACTTATAATGGAATTGGATTGAAATTAAATAGCTCCACTATGCATTGTACATGCTCTAGATTAGGCCTATAAGCTGGTTAGATCCATATCACGTTACTCTAGTTCTTTTGCTTCCATAGTTTCTTATGATTCTAGAAATTCAAAATAATAGCATAAATCATACAGAGTTACATACCCAATTGGAATTCACAGGCTGTATATCCATGATTATCTACATACAAGCTTGCCCTCATTAATCATCATTTTTGTTGGATAATTAATATCACACCGCTCATTTATCAGGTCATCTCCACTAGCATCTATTACCATACGCAATCTTTTGCTATACACCACAAATGAAAATTGGCAGGTAGCAATTCAGTTCAAATATCCATTCATTCCTACATCATCAATATGAATTCTGATATATCATGACCATATCACTATCCATTCATTGTAACAGATTGTCAATCTCAAGGAAGCACGGGATTTTTCCAATAACAAGAAGTTCCTATATGTTTTCAAGGTTCACGATCTTGATAACACTTCTACAGTTTGTTTCTTTTCAATATTTTCTCTTGTGAGAATATCTACATAAAGTTGACCTTGTTCCAATATCTACTGAAACTTACGTTGCATACGCTTGGCAGAAGTTGGAGTGGGAATCACTCTCAATTGATCTGTTACCACATCCAGATATGTTCATGGATGCACACTTACAATCTCCTAGTAGTCAACGGAGTAAGCGAGATAAGGACGGTGCAAAGCGACTATTTTTCGGTGGTGAAAGATTCCTAGAAGGAATATCTGGAGAGGCTTATGTAAATACAATATCATCTTCTAGCTTAATAGTACAGTACTTGAAAAATATGCTGCTTGATTTCTTGTTTGTGCTTTAAATTTCAGATCACTGTGCAAAGGACAGAACAAAATAGTCCACTCGGGCTTGAATTTCGGTTACATATTCCTGAAGCTGTTTGTCCGGCTTTAAGTGAACCGGGTGAGAAATGATTAATCACCTCAACTATGATTAGGGTGTTTTATTTTTGTTTATTGTCTACTTGTTGAATTGGTTATATGAACTTTTACTTTGGTGAATTTACATTTGGTTCTTGCTTGGGTTATATGGTACTTGAACCGAATAACCCGAATTAGTTTCGGGTAATGCAGTTTGGTTTCTAGTTAATTCGATTTGGTTCTTGGTTGGATTTTAAAAATTACAAAATCCGAATAACCCGAACCGAATAAGCCAAATAACCCAATTCAAACCAAATGAACACCCCTAACTATGATTGCTATGGTATGCTTTTATGTTGATATATGTGATATGAATATTTGAACAGGACTGCGCGCTCTTCTTCGTTTTATGACGGGTGCACATATTTGTTTGAATAGGGGAGATGTTAATCTAAATGCGCAACAGGTTTCCTGTCAACTTGACAATTTTTTTGATCATTATGCTCTACAGGCTTGGTGAAATACTATTGAAATGTGATAATTTTCTTTCTGTCAATCAAATGAGCAGCGTTCAACTGAAGCAGCTGGTTGTTCACTGGTATCTGTTATTGTTGATCATATATTTCTTTGTATCAAAGATGCTGGTAAGGATCATTCATAAATCTCATTTGCATGCGAAGTTAGCTTTTGCTTTTTATTTGTGAGCTTATTTCGTGATGAATTTACAAATTGCAATTGTTGTCAGATTTTCAACTTGAACTTCTAATGCAGTCACTCTTTTTCTCACGGGTAAGTTGTTTTATGTGGAGTCTTTTTGTTCTACAAAATATTACAGCATACAACAGAAATGAATGTGTCTTTCTACATTTGTGTTTGCGTTTATGAAACCTAACTTAATTCTTTTTCACCTTAAAATAAACACAACTTTCCTGCAACTGAATTTAAGGTAAAGGTGACATGATATTATGAATTGTCTGTACCTAAAATCTTTTTCAATACGTAATTCCTGTTTTTGATTTGTTAATGATATTGGACTCAATGGAGCTATGTCATCTAATAGGCTAGTCTATCTGATGGAGAAACTACAAAGACCTTATCTCGCATCTTGCTTGGGGGGCTATTTTTGAGGTAATTTCTGTGCCTTTCTTGGGAATTTCTCTGCCTTTTACTAAATTATCACATCCCCTTTAAACATCACTCATACTTGTTACGTTGTGTGAGCAATCGCTTTATCATGGTAAAAAGGTAGCGCCTGGCAACAAATATATGTGCTTGGAAGAGAGATTAGATGCAAGTAATCCTCATAGCATAAGTAAATAAGCAAGCAGTCTCAATGAGCTTTCATGCTTAGATGTCTCAGCTGTTCATGAACTTAAAAGGCCTGTATTAATAATTGAATATAAGAAACAGTACCATGTGGCATTGGTTCTCTTGTCAAACCTTGTAGAACTTGTTGTTTTATAATACCTTTGTGATCAGTATATTACAAATTCAAACTTCCAACAATTTGTTTGTTTGCAGGGACACCTTTTCACACCCTCCATGCACCTTGATTCAACCATCTTTGAGGTCTGCTTCTTCTCAGGGAACTCGACATGTTCCAGAATTTGGTAGTTACCTAACTTCTACCCTTTTTATTGCTAAGTTTACTAAATTAAGTATTTAAAACTAGGAGTACTGTCAGTTTATCTGGAACTGACACTATTCGTTACTATTCATGTAGGTCAGAATTTTTGCCCTCCAATCTATCCTTTACAGGACCAGCACGTGCAATTTAATATTGGCGTTCCTTTGATTTCTCTCCATTCCCTCCAAATCAATCCTTCTCCAAACCCTCCAAAGTTTGCTTCCCGAACAGTTATTGACTGTCAACCACTTATGGTATTAAATGTCAACTAAAAATTTCACTCAATTTGAATTCATTTTTCTTTCACTTTCATGCCTTTGTTTTCAAATTACTTTTTATGCCTTTTCAGATAATTCTTCAGGAAGAATCGTGTTTTAGGATTTCCTCTTTCTTAGCTGATGGCATTGTGGTCAACCCCGGTGTTGTGCGGCCTGATTTTTCAGTGAACTCTTTTGAATTTATCCTAAAAGAGTTTGACCTTGTTGTTCCTCTAGATATGCAAAAGACAAATGATTTGTCTGGAAATGGAAACTATTTTTCTCATACGTCCTTTTCTGGAGCAAGGCTTCATGTTGAGGATCTGTATTTTGCTCAGTCACCATCACTGAAATGCACTTTACTAAAATTGGATACTGATCCTGCTTGTTTTAGTCTCTGGGAATACCAACCCGTTGATGCTAGTCAGAAGAAGTGGACTACGCGAGTTTCGCAACTTAGTGTTTCACTAGAAACCTGCAACAGTTCAACCAAACAGATGAATTCTACTGACTGGTATGAAGGTTTATGGAGTTGTGTTGAATTCCACGAAGTATGTTTTGAAGCTGCTATGGCTACTTCAGATGGTCACCCTTTGTTAGAAGTACCTCCACCTGAAGGTGTTGTCCGAATTGGGGTTGCCTGTCAGCAATATATCTCCAACGCTTCAGTTGAGCAGCTATTCTTTGTTCTAGATCTGTATGCTTATTTTGGTCGTGTTACTGAAAAGATAACAAAAGACAGCAAAGGTAACAAAGAGGGGATGGGTGACCGTTTTGGAAATGAGATGATGAAAAAGATGCCAAGTGATACTGCAGTAACCTTAGCAGTAAACAATCTACATCTCAAATTTCTGGAATCGTCATCTACTGATATCTATAACAAGACTCTGGTTCAGTTTGATGGGCAATCTTTATTCTTAAAAGTTTCTCATCGGACTCTGGGTGGTGCTTTTGCAGTTTCTACTAGCATACACTGGGAGACGGTTTCTGTCTACTGTTTGGATGGAGTGGGGGCAGCTCATGAGAAAGTCATAAATGAAAGCAATCTTGTTAATGACAATGAATATCCTCAAATGAAAGCAGTATTTTGGGTTGATAATCAAAGCAAACATCAAAAGAAATCTGTGCCATTTCTTGACATAACGATTGTTCATGTGATCCCTTATGATGTTCAAGATACAGAGTCCCATAGTCTAAATGCATCTTTCAACGTCAATGGTGTGCATCTTGGTGGTGGTATGACTTATACTGAGTCTTTACTGCATCAATTTGGTATACTTGGGCCAGATGGTGGTCCAGGAGAGGGATTGTTGAAAGGATTGAAGAATTTATCTTCTGGACCACTGGCAAAACTTTTCAGAGCATCACCTCCCATTGAAGCTGACAAGGAAGAAAGTACACATTTTTCTTATTTAGATCATACACTATTTTGATTTATTCGAATATTACCATGCCAAAGGGATGCTAATGCTTTAGTTTTGTTAACTTTATGCTCTATGATATAATAAATGGTACTGCTTTTACAGATATACCTAACAAAAGGCACATAATCCTACCCTAAATAGTACCCTATTAGTTCATGAAATTTTCTTCTTCAATATTTAAGTAGAGATAATAAGAAGGTGATGAGTATGGATAATTTTCATTTATTTTCACTTGTCATGCTGCTAAAGTATCCTGTTTATCAAATTATGTGATGCTCGATGTCACACTACATTTTGATTTTACAATTGATTAGAATTCTTTGGTAGATTGATTAACATCATTCCATATCAGATGAAACACTCAAAGAGGAGGATCATGATAGCCTTTTGGAGGTGCCGATGCCCGATGTTATTGATGTATGTGTTACATTCAACAATTGGTTATTTGCACTCGAAGGAGCCCAAGAGACAGAAGGATGGTTGCTGAAATCAAGTGATAATCTAAGCAGAGAAGAGAAGTGTTGGCATACAACTTTCCAGAGCTTGAATGTAAAAGCAAAAAGTACTGAATCAAATTCATCAAATATGGGGAGATCAGGCTTGAGAAAGAAGTTTCCTATAGAATTAATAACGGTAAACATCTAATGGGATCAAATTTCCTCAATTTTCATAGATCACATTCATTTTAATCTACAAGGCAATAAAAAATAGTCAAGTGCATGCAATCATTATACCTTGTAGAAATGCAGAGATCATTGTAAATTTTCTTTGCAGTTGCATATGGTTGATATGCTGCATATCAACATCATCATAATTGTTTGGACCAATCACTGAGGAAAAATGATTTAAAAACCACACAAACTGAAGTCAAAATGGCCTTAGTCATCAGTGGCCAAATTAATCATAAAATTTTTTGCATTAGCAAGAGTTAGGACCTCATATCTTTTTGCCATTTGCTTCATTCTTTTCAACCCTCAACTTCAAGTATTCTTCTAACCATGAATACCTTCAGCAGAAAACCAATAATGAGCTATAATTTTCACTGATGAACTTTTGTAGTAACTGTGCTAAGATGAGATAACATAATTTTACTTTTATCTGAGGGTAAAATTGCTTGATAACTATATTTTCTTGTGGTTCAAATACTTTTTTCTTGTGATGATTACAGGTAGGTATAGAAGGTCTACAGGCATTGAAACCAAGCACAAGGGACAGATATCGAGAAGAGAGAAATTTGGCAACTGGAGACTTCAAGAATAATGGGGTAGACGTTGAACTCTGCTTGGTTTCCTCCGAGGATGATATTGAAATGGAAACAAAGTGGGTAGTGGAAAATGTTAAGTTTTCAGTGAAGGAACCGGTAAATAGTCCACCTATTGTTTCTCTTTTTTTCATGCAGGCCTAGGGTGGAAATTGACATGTGCTAAATTGTTGATTTGTCACATTGTGCAGATTGAAGCAATTGCTACAAAAGAGGAACTGGAGCACCTTGTTCTTCTTTGCAGATCTGAAGTTGATTCAATGGGTAGGATTGCTGCTGGGATGCTGCGTCTACTTAAGCTTGATAAATCACTAGGTCACGGTACTATGGATCAACTTTCCAACTTAGGTATGTAATGAATTGTTTAGGGCTTCTTCTTATTTGTTTCTTTTAGTTGTGATAGGTTAACTTGATGCATGCCTAAGTATAGTTTCAAATAGATAATAAGAGAACAAAACCACAAATTCAGACTATATAGATGTGTTCAATGATTGATGATATGGATGCATTCAAAGACGATCATTGAATTCTATAATTAGACAAGTTAAATCAATTGTGATTAAAGATGTGAGGTAGACAAAAGAAAACCCAGCACAATTGAAAGTGCATTAATAGATTAGTTTGAATTTTGTAACGTTGAATCAATTAGGATTAAAAATGTGTGAGGTTGGAGGTAGATAAAAGAAAACTCAGCACGGGGATAAATTTCATGTAGCTTATCCCCAAATGGTCAGAAGTTGCATGTCTATTGTTTGTTCTTGTTGGTTTAGCAATAGCTTAATTGAGTTATCTTGGAACTCATAAATGCCTCTGTGATTGGAATGCTTCATCACCACAGTCTTCCAGCTCTTATTTTCTGATTGACCTTGCAGGAAGTGGGAGTATGCACAGAAATTTGACACCAGGAAAATTAAGTCGCCGAAGTAGTTTTGGCAGCATCAGTTTCACCCCTAGAACCTCCGTATCTACCGCCATGCTAAGTGATAATCTGGAGTCCACCATTACTTCATTGGAAGTTGAAATTTTGGACTTGCAGTCTAAATGTTCAACCCTCATGACTGAGTTAAACAGCTCAGATGAATCACAACACGTTGCAGACATAAAGTATCTCACAGACAAGCTCGAGAGCATGCAATCTCTATTGACTCGGCTGCGAACTCTCGTTTAGTACCTTTGTCAGATTCTCATTTTGTTCATCCATATTTAATGTCTAAAAATTTGGCGTTTACAGTCAAAATGCTCAGCGCATTTTACAAAGTTATGCAGCTCAGATGACTCGCCCACATGTTTCAGATGTAAGATACATCACAGACAAGCTCTAGAGCATGCAAACAATCTCAACCAGGCTACGCTCGTTTTCTTCCTTAGGTACTCATTTTGTTTGTAGAGAATAAAACTTTCTCGGCGCAAGTGTATTCAGTTATTCATTGTGTACATAATGTTGTTCAAGTATATACCGGCTCGAATTAAGCAACAGATGAGTTGATGAGACTGAGAGTTTAGCTGTATAGGGATTTTGGCATTCCCTATACATTGTCGAAATGCGAAACACTGTGTTTATAGTTCAGCTCTTGGGAGGTTTAAGGTTGTGTTTGGCTCGTTGAAATTGTTCAGATTCACTCTTTCTTTAGAACACTCTATATAATTTCTAGTCAAAATTGGGTTTGTGTTTTAGGTTATATGGATTTTTTTTTAATAATCCAGATATCCAATCATTTTTACTTATTCAGATAATTTAGTTTAATTGTATAAAATACGTGTTTTTATATATTTAAATAAATATGACATTTCTATTTATTTGGATATAAAATTAAAGAAATAAAAAAATAAGACTTTAATCCATCAACTTTAATAAAGCAAGTTCCCTGCTCTAAGCTTGTTTATTTAATTTACTTTTAAATAATGAATGAATATAAAAGAACAGTACAGGCAAGGAAAGCTAGGGTTGCAACACGTGACTGACACATGCCAAAGGCCTTCCATTATCATCAAACACAACAAATAATTTGACCAAGAGAAAAGAAAAAGAAAAACCCACCCCTTGTTATTTTAAGTGAAGATTTGTGAATGTTTTTCCCATGGAATATCATGCACAATACGTTTATTGCAGGGAACAAATGTTGGAACGCGTAGGGTTGATGAAGGAAGGTCATTAATTTGTAATTTAAAATAAATCTTTCTCGAACATAATTAAACTTAACGAAACATAAACACAAAATAAAATTAAACAAAAAATACAGTATAAGACACAGAAGGGTTACTTGAATCACGATTAGAAAATCATAATTCTAAGGAAGTTGAAGCTCTATTCATCCAAAACTACTTCGTCGGAGGTGAAGAAGTCTCGTACATAAAATTAAAGCTCAAAGACTTTTACAGCTTGAAACAAGATATTAGTGTATGGAATATTGAAAATAGAAGAACCGGAGCTCTATTTATAGCTATGACAAAATCTATCTCAGAGCCTTTCTAGGCGCTCGGACTTGGTCCAGATGCCCCAACGTGGATGCTCCAATTTCATCCGCAACGCTTTTGAAAAT
>JBBPFQ010814725.1:0-12753 GCA_037974815.1 Kaempferia elegans
TAAATAGAGCTTTGTTCCTTTATTCCAATTCACTCATTGCTTTCTAAACACGTGTGCCCAGATGAAAAACTGTATCCGAGCTTGGTTGATGAGGCATTTGATCAGGGATAAGATTTGACCACCTGGGGGTGCCCGGACCGATCTTGGCGCCCTAGACTGTTCCGAAGATAACTTTTAGCAGAGTTATAAATAGAGCTTTGTTCCTTTATTCCAATTCACTCATTGCTTTCTAAACACGTGTACGTTCATAGTTTAAAGTACTGTAAAGATTTGTGTGCAACAATGCCTGTAAGAGGTTTCTCCACCTTCAACAAAGGAGAGTTATAATGTGCTGCTACTACCTTGGATTAGCAACCTCCCTTGTTGCAAACCAAGTAAATTATGATGTCTGCCTCTTTAATTGCTTGTTTCTATTTTGATTTATAACTTATATTTAGTTTAAGTTAGTTGTGCTTGAGAAAGATGTTATTTTTATTTTTTTAGGTTAAGATCTTCTGCTCACTGACCCTATGCGATCCAACAAGTGGTATCAGAGCCAAGACGCTTCAGAAGGACTAACCACCGACCGAAGCAACAAAGAAATGACCGGAACAAGCATCCATCCCCCAAAGTTTGAAGGAGAGTTCGGATAATGAAAAAGAAAATGGAGGTATTTTTTAAAATATATTTTAGTATCTTTTTAAGTCTAAAGAATGGTTTTGAAGTACTGATTGACAACAACAGAAAATTAAAAGAAGTAGAAGTTTGGACAAACAAAGAACAAGCCACGTTTGTAGCAAATGGAAAGGCAGAATTCTACCTACTCTGCACGCTGCCATCTCAGGAAGTAAGTCAAATCGGAGAGTACCAATCAACAAAAGAACTTTGGGAGAAGTTCTTAGAGTTGCACAAAGGAACAATAGAAGCCAAATTAGTAAGAAAAGACCTTCTTCGAAACTAACTCGCCAACCTCCAACTACACGAAGGTGAGACGGTTGTAAATTTACAAGAGAAGCTAAGGGGGCGCTTGGTATATATTTGGTAATAGAAATGGTAATGAGTTTGATTGAGGGGGGAATGCGTTTAGCGATAACCTAGGGGGTGTTGGTTATGAAATTAGGGGTATGATACACATATTCGGATTCCGATTCCCGTCTACCAAGCATTAAGAATGGGAATGAACCATATTTCATTCTCATTCCCGTCTTCTAAACTCGTCTACCAAGCGCCCCCTGAAATTAATAAAATTTAATTTAAGTTTTTCAAGACTTTTACAATCATTCCCTTTTCATCTATATATCCCATTAATCTTCATAGCTAGTTTCAAGTACAATTAATGCATCGAGATGTATATCTTTTGGCCATGGAAACCCTAACATTAACGCATGTCATGAATCGATGATATCTATCTATCTAGCTATCTATCTATATACATATACCAAATAATGTTACGAAACATATACCATGAAACAAAGGTAGAATCCACTACTATAAGTAATCACATCAAACACTTGAATGTACTTGTAAGGTGATAGCAGATCTAAATGTCTTTGGACACATATATTACTTATGTGCTAATGAATTTGTAACTTTTTTTCTCAATGTTCACATTCCTACTAAGCTAGAATGAGCTTGTTCTTTTGATCACTTGGCACAATTGTGCAAAAGCATGCATATGTGCACTCATATGTCTTAACGACAATAAGGTAAACTAGTTTGAACTTGATCGTAAGATCAAAATAAGGACTAAACCTATCAACATCACAATGCATCTTAATTCTATGACTCCACTCCTTTGTTATCAAAACTATAATGAGAATTCAATTACAAAACACTATATATATTGCCTTAAGAATAGAAGTACAATAGCTATAGCAATCTAAAGGAGGGAAAAAAAAAGTTAACATATAAAAGAAATTGTAGATCGTCCCGCATTGTGTTCCCTTCATCCATGGACTTGAATCCTTATTCTGCCCAAGCATATATATAGAGTGGTTGATAATGAACAAATTATCTTCAAACTAACTAGTTATTGTTCCTAATCTCTTATTCATAGTCTTATATATGAACTACTCAAGAAATCCGACCTCTTCGAAAAAATTGCTCATTAGCCCTAATCTCTTGCTCACAATACATACTAAACCTTAAATTAGGGCTTCCAATTAGGTTAGGTTCGTCTACAGTTAAATTCATGTATATCAATTTAAACAAAATTTCAAAGGCTTCACATTTATACGCTAGAACTTAATTTAAACACTCAAGCTCAAATGCAGATGAAACTACAGTCTACAGCAGGCCAAAGAACAAATGAAAAACCTCAAGAACAGTGATCAGAGATGATTTGGTGCATGTAATTAATTTCTTCACAGCCTTGAAAAAGCGCCTCCTCTTAATTGCATCATAATTAACAAGATAAAATTAAAAGAGATGAAAGAAAAGAAGAGAAGAACCCACCAAAATCTATCAATCTTCCATGCCCTGCTTAATTCCCTGACTGCAAAATATTAGAAGCCTGTAGTTCAGCTCAGATCACAGAAAAGAATTTCAACCAAGATCTCTAGGGTTTATCCCCCACACTCTATTGGGCGAATAATTCAGAAATAAATATTTACCGACCGCGCGTTCTTGTAGCCGTAGTCGTCGAGCATCCATCCATCCATCCATACATCAACTATAAGATTAATAAAGAGAGAAAAATAAAGATGTGATGAACTTGGTGCTCCACCAGTAGATGAAGCTGCAACATGATCTGCATGTCCTTATCCAAGCAAGACCATGAAGATGGAGAGGATACATGGAGTGCTCAGATCATGCTGGCAGCTTGAGCTTCTCATGGTGCACCTCTAAAAAATTAGAGAAATTAAAAGATGACTGATCTACTCCTGCTGCAAGCTCTAGGGCTAGCTGAGAGGAGGAGGAGCTAGGAAGAAGAGAGGGCTGGGGAGGAGGAGATATAAAGGAATTAATTAAGGGAGAACATATCAATATCTTGTTAATTAATTAATTTGATTATATATGTACTTAATCACGAGTTTAATTGCTTTGAGTGCATGGTTAATTAGAGGGTGGTCCAGCAAGCTAATTAGCTAAGCAGTAATTAAGCAGCCCTGGCCCAAAGCTAATTAGGCCTGCGAAGATATATGGAATATTGTCATGGATGTTGGGACCAGTTGGGGTTTCTAACTTTAGCCGGAGCCATTAATGGCTCTTGGCTTTCATGCATCTCCACGTCCCTTTCCATTGCCATCTAGCGCATGCACTCCCCACACAAGAAAGAGAGGAAGAGAGGGACGGAAACAGGATTGCTTAGCTTGGGACCATGCCAATTGCCAATTGCTATGCATGTTTTACTCACTAGCTAGTTATGATTCCTTTTCATGTGGAGTTTCCTTGCTTAATTGCTTATGAGGAATGAGGAAGCTAAGTAATAGCAGGCAAAGAGTCCATGTGACTAATTTCTCTCTTCTATGGTGGTTGTCTGCGAGACGGTGATGTTCTTAAATTCAGAATAGACCGGCCGGCCAGTTCATCGGGTTGAAATCGATTGAGCCGGTGTTTTCTAGTCTTATAGGATGATGCTCAGTTGAAGTTCAAATTAAAAAGGGGTGAATTTTACTTTCATGTCATTGAAAAATGTATGAGGTGAAGGGGGGCTTTAAGCTTAAAATTAATCTTGATCAGTATATGTCAAACATGGATCAACTAGGTTTAATTTGGTATAATACATTATTGAATTAACATTAATGGCCATCTTAATTCTTGTTGCTCTTGCCTTAATGCTCGCCTTGGCAGCTGGTTAGGTGTTGAATAACCATGCATGTGTGTATTAATTAATTTTGAAAGGGTTGTTTCTGAAGCCAATGGCTGCCATGCATGCAGTGTCAGTGTCAGTTACTTGCAAGTGGTTCCTGGTGCAACTTTTCCTACATGGCAGCATGGCAAAAACAGCATGCATGGCTCCCTCCCAATTCCAGAGAAGAGAAAGTGATGTGCTCGATCAGAATCTGCTTTTGGATCAGGAGAATCTCCTCTGCCAGAAATTATAGTTGCCACAACTGTAAATGAAAGAGAAAGAGAGTGGTTTTTTGGATGAAAGAAACTGGCAGCGACATGGCTTTCTGCTCGTATCAATTTGCAAATTTACTGGATTCAGGTTTATATTTTCCTCCTTAATTTGTTCTTCGATTTGTTTATTGTGATCAGAGTACGTACTCTAGTTGAGCCAAATTGCCTTCCGGATGTAAGGCCTTGTTATTAGGGTTGGGAGTTTAGGATTTAAGGTTTGGGGTTTAGGATTTTGGGGTTTGGGGTTAGTGGTTTTGGGGTTTTAGAATGATATCAAGATATATAGAATGTCTAGCTCATTTACTTATCTTAATTAACAATGAACACTGATCGTTTTTTTTTTTTTCATTTTTTTCAGTTCTAAATCTTTTAAAATTACTGTCCAATGAACTTCCATAATCAACTTCGCGAGATTGCGACCCTCACAATGGGAGAAGTAGGGTGATTGAGAGGGAAAACTCGCAAAATTGCCTATATATAGAATTAAATAACTCTTCTACATTCTTGAATTAATACTACTTTTATAGGTGTTAGTAATGTTTTTAGGATCGGATAATAGTACATTTTAATTTATAAATTTTATTGCTTAATCAAATTCAAGGGGTTAAAATTGACTTGAAATACCAAATTGTTAACCCTTGAATTAAGGAAGTCCTCAACTCAACCAATATACATATCAAGTTTGAAGAGATGCTTACATTCCAAAACTCTATAAAACTAAGCCTACCGCATCGAAAATTAAAAACCTATAGGTGATTTCCATGGCTTGAATCTAATTCCATGTTTGAGGTGTTGGATATTGTCGACCGATGAGTGGGGTTGCAAACTTGTAGTTGAGTCTTAAACGAGTAAATTATCGATTGTCAACCCAACTTGTCTATCCAATCAATTAGTTAGACACACAATCCTTGGACAACAAAATAGATCAAGAAGAGCAAAGATTTAAAAACTATGAAAAAAAAATGGATTAAAACATCATCAAAAATACCTCATTGAAAGTTGAAGATTTGAAGAATGATGGCATCGAAACATGAATTTATCAAACCACCAGAGGACGGACTTTGCTAGCTTGTTCAAGCAAAACAAGCATTTGGTTCATACACTCAATTGGAGCCAAGAGCCTTATACTAATGGTCATTTAGCAAGCGAATCGTATGATTAGTACACCGATGAAATATGAAGAAAATGGAAAATCAAAGAACTATATATTGGGGGATCCAAACTATATAGCAAACCGATCTAAGAAACCCATATAGTCTTTTAGATTCAACTAGCATGTATATATAATATAGCACTTAGACTTGAACAAACAATTAAGGGGGGAAATGGTGATGCATGTCACACACTCAACATCAACATGCCCTTTAGATTTTTGAGGAAGAAAATAAAGCAAGAAAGTATAGTGTTACAATAGGAAATAGTTATTAAGTGTGTAGTGCATGGCGACAAAACATAATTAAACCCTTAAGTACAAAATTAAAGTAGTTTTTATCATTACTATTATGGAGCTAGGGATTAGGTTTGCAGGCTATAAAGTAGAACATGTATAGCTATAGCTAGTTCCATGTAAAGGAGACAAACCATTTAATTCTTAAAATATGTGCTGAAAAGTTGATTAGAAGAAAGAGATAGATCATTGTTGTTGTAAATTAGTGATAAAAGCATAATGATGGTACAAAATGTGGGAGCAAATTAATGGAGGATTTTCTTTAAAATATTGCACATGAGTATGTGTAACCATTATTAATGTTGAATCAATGTTAATGCATGATATAGGCATGACTCCAAGGGGGATCATGCCTCCTCAAACTTGGCTTTATTATTTAAGGAGATTAAGGGAACTTCAATGAGTTATAGGACCCATTTTTATATGTGTTATACTCCTTGTGTTATTAAAGGAGGATGGACTATTATGTCTGTATTATTTAGTATTATTTTCTTCACAATTTTATACTTTTTGATGAATACATCAACTCTCAATCCATTTGAATATCAATATTTTGCCCCTATGTTTATGTCATATATCCAAATTTGATTGGTTATTGTAATGTAGTATATTAAGGTTAGTAGATAAGTTCATCGGGCTCATTGCGTATTGAAGTTTTCATGTGAGGCGTTATTCTATCGCTAATTAGGTATTGAAGTTTTATAATGTAATAAGTTGAATTAGAATTTGAGGCATAAGTGAGTCAGTGACTGATGATTTCCATTTTTGTTCTCATTTGGTATGATAATTGGTAGTATTCACATTGCATAACTTGAGTTTATATTTTAAAAAAATCTTTATCATTAATTCAAAAAAGGAATTCATGATAATTATATTGGTTATGTTCGCATTGCACAACTTGAGTTTATATTTTAAAAAAAAATCTTTATCATTAATTCAAAAAAGAAATTCATGACAATTGGTTGTACGCACAACTTGAGTTTATATTTAAAAAAAAATTTATCATTAATTCAAGTTATTACTGGGTCATCTAGGGTCATCTAGAGGTCACGAATTTAAGAGTTTAAGTTAATTTTAAAAATAGCCTATTATAAAATAGGGTAAAAATGCATATGATAGACAAGACCTTATATTGATGAGAGCTTCTTGCACTGAATTTTCCTTTATCATTAATTCAAGTGTGTTTCTATGGACATTTAATATTATCACCAATTTATATGTCTTGTCAATAATTTTCTTAATTTACTTGGCTATATTTTTGTAAAATTATTATTATTATTATTATTATTATTATTATTATTATTATTATTATTATTATTATTATTATTATTATTATTATTATTTGATGGTGTAGAGGAGTTTCCAAAATAACTCAAATACACTGAAAAAATAGAGGGTGGCTAATTATTAGCCACCCTAATTACTTGCAAAAGAATAAATTAATTTAAAACAGTAAAAAAGTCAACCATTAGAAACATCAGATAAGCTACAATATCACTAATAAAGAAAAGAATACCTAATTTTAAAAATAAATAAATCAATTTGTTTAACACAAAATTTTAGCCAAATTAAATTAATGATAATTAATTTATCTAATTTTACTAAACTCTTCTAATGGCCCACAATGATCACCATATTTCAGCTAACTCTAATATCATACAACTAGAACTTTTAAACAGTGATATTATAATCCCAACTACAAAACAATTTCATGGTCTTACAATGGTTAAAATAAGATCATGAGATCATAATTTCATATATTTTAATAATAATAATAATAAAATTTTATACATTTAAAACTTGTGAAATCCTGATGCACTCTTCATGAATGCCCACCTTTTGAATGCTGCTTTAGCAAAATGCTGAAGAATTAGTTGGCAAGATTATGACACAATTAACAGGGAAGACATTAATTTCCCGATGTCAAGAACCTCCAGAACACCTATACCTGATCATGACAAGTTCACATGGCAATGCAGACGGCTGAACATTATGCTGGCAGGAAAGCAATAATGCTTGGGATGCCAAAAAAAAAACATAAATGATTATTTAAACTTGTAACTAATTTTGATCAATCACCTCGATCATCAATTGCCAACCTCCGGTAGCTTGAGATTCTTTCTAGAAAATGGCTCTTGTTTAAGAACCCCCAAACATATAGTTTCTATGCTGGAAAATACATCTAAATCAATTGATGTTTACAGACATGTGTGGAGCATTTATTCTTACAATTGTAACCAAAGATCAGAACTAATTAAATCACTTTTGTTTTTTACCTCTCTACATACTGCATCAGTTTGCAGTCAAAGTTTTGTCAAGCAGCACTAACTCAAAATACAAATCCAGGTTGTATTTCACTCTACAAGTCTAGATTCTCTCAGGCACCAGATGCATATTTTGGGAATGCAACCAAAAGCATAGAAATTGACAAAATATGGACTTAATTACATAAGAAAGGAAATATGTCACATCATATCCTAGTTTATTGAAATGAATGATCAGTTTCCTCAGTCATTTATGTTCTTACTTTATAGATTACCTAAAATTATGGGGTAGTTAATGACCTTTTGGTGACTGAACTGTCTTAACACCACTGAATGAAAAACAGCTAAGTATCTGAATTACCAACCATCTGTCAATTTTTTTACTGAGCAGCAATAATGAACATATTGGAGTATCATAACAATGCCTAAGTCTGATCAGGCTTAAATTATCTTAAATTTATGAATAGTCTTCTAAATTAAATGACAGAAATCTAAGTAATCTACAAATAAAAACAAACATTTCAGAAACCCTTGTACTTTTTGGCAATCTGTTTGTGAATAGGTCCAGAAGAACTCCAATTCATCAGGCAAGTACTGCAGACGGTGAAGCATAGAAAATAACATGCCTTGGATATCAAAAAGAACCATAATTTGACCAGGATCGGAACTTATTGCTTAAGTGGTCCATGGCTTGCTTTCTCCTTCTCAGCTACATCAGCACCATTGAATCTGTGGTCCTGTCCTGCATTAAATGATACATATGGACCACCAACAAAACAAAATCAAGCTAAGCATGCAGCTGGAATAAGTCATTAAATATGCAAAGTAGGAGGAAAGGTCTAGAGTTACATATAATAATGTCCTATTAATTTAGGCTTCATCGTATCGATAACATCACTCATTAGAAATGGAATGGGACCATCATCACATGATCAGAATTTCAATTTGTTTCACTGGTCCATTCTCATTCTATTCAACCAATGCCGTGCTTGAAAGGTAAACCAAGGTTATATCTCAATGAGACCAGTGCCACGCGTGAGCGGTAACACCAAGATTCTTCTCAATGAGAGTGTGTCAAGTACATGTTATTGAATAATTAGCTCGTGCATAAGAGCTAGCTTTCTTACAAATAGTTGATAATTATGCTAGAGGCAAAGCAATGATAACTAAGCAATTATAAACAAATTCCTAAGATTAGAGGACAAAAGGGATACGGTATATTATTCAGTTTGAATAAATTCATATGGCCATTAGGCACTTGAGGTAGTTATTAAGAAAAAATTGTGTCAGATTTGTTGAGAAATTAAGAAGTTTTGTGACAAAAATTTAAAGAAATCAAATAGTGAGAGTGTTTCAAGTAACAGTTGATTTGATAATTATGTTAGGAGGAATGACAATTATAAATAAACAAGAAACAAAATCCTAAAATGAGGGGATAAAAGGGAACTTAGGCCGGTTATACTATATATTTTTTAGTTTGGATAAGTTCATACAACCATTAGGCAGTAGCAGTTGAGATAGCTAACAAGAATATATGCCAAATCTATTGAGAAATTAAGAAGATTTATGACACTAGAAAATTTGAGGAATATAACATGTAAAATGCATATTCCAATAGTGAGGAGAAGCAAGAAGAGAAAATCTAAGGCAATAACAAGGAGACAATTCAAATTTTCAATGGAATATGAATCGAGGGCATGAATCTCAAGACAACTCAAAAACAGGTAGAAGGTTTTTGTTTTTAACATTTACGGTAGGTTCTCCAAAAACTCCCTTCAAATATACATTACTAATTCCATGGTTCATTCCACATTGTTTTAGAACAGTTAAAACCACACTCTTACATGTACTTGATGGTGATTTATATTAAGAAATCCAATGTTTAGGCAAAGACAAACTAAAATCATGCAGATCCAACTTATACATTTGTCCTAAAAATAATCGAATAAAATCTCTTTGGTCAAGATAACAGTTAAGGATCCCAAATTGACACCGTCATGTTGGCTAACTTGATCATGATTTCAATTTTCTTGCCAACATTTGCAGTGTATGGTTTCATTCACTGCCACAAATCGCATTCTTATAAATTTTAGTTCTTCATGAAGCCCAATTTTATTTCCAAGTACACTTAATTACTTTCAGCTGAATGAAATAACTAAAATTATTTGTATCAACAGCGATCACTTACATAAGCCTTAAAAAAATAAATGACAATGTCTAAGTATAAGCAAAATGTTGCCAGTAAATGGACTCTAGAATCCTATCATACCCACAGAAATTTTGTCGGAGAATCTAACACATAAGTTGTATGGAAATGAGGATGATAACACTAATAAATAATGTTAAAAGAAAACAAAAAAAAAAACTCTAAAAGATTGAATATATCTCATTTGAACCATGTGACACTGCAACTTATCAGTTTATAGTTGAATTATACATTGGTGTCAGAACCCTATGGTAGGAAAAGCATGCAACACAAGAAAACAACTACCAGAACAAGTAAACAAAAAAAATGTTGAAGAATACACGAAGATTACAGATGTCTAATCCCTGTTTATATGCCACTGATTTGTAGAAAAGGTCCATATACACAATCTGAAACCTGGTTGCAAGAACTTGTGTGACCTATTCCATTATCATATAGAAAGTAGGGCACCATCTTGTGCTCTCATTCACTGTATTGAAACAGAGAAATAGAAAACTGAGATGATATGAAATAAATAACTTGAAAATCAAGATAAATCTAAAAGAAGTAGCATAATTAGGTTAACATCTCTTGCACAATAGGATGTACAAGTAATTAAAAAGATAAAACACCTCTCTTCTCACAAAAACAGAACAAGTATTGATGAGTGCCAATAATTCTATCTATGCTCATTAGGTGAAAATTTATCAACCCACAACTAAAAATTCAATCTAAGGAACAAATTATACACCATCAGTTATCAAGCACACTTTGTAAGTTAACTAAGAGCATAAAGGCTCAATTAAGATTCCTCTGTGATTCTTAAGCAGACTTTGTAGGGATTTGCTTAAAAATTAGAGAAAAATAATTTGAAGAGCTGAAACAGACCAAATTCGAAGACCCAGACTTATTAATAAATATAGCACAAGTTAAACCTTTAGGATTTGATCTCGTCATGAGAACCCAGATTACCAATGTGAATGTGAATGTGAATGTGAATGTGAAGGTGAAGTCAGCAGTCAGCACTACAAGAGACTCCATGCCAACCTACTGCACCTTTGATGTTAATCAAAATCAATATATTTTAAAAATATTAGACAATATATGGATACTCTTATATCTTGTAGAACTGATACATTTTGGAATAACATAATTTATTTTCATAGACAATTAAGAAATTTCTTGAAAAACATTTTAAACTTATTATTATAACAATTAAGATATAGTTTCAATTTTAAATTTTGAGTAGCAATTGAATATAATTTTATCAACTTATGTAATAATCATTATTATATATATTATATCCTTATATTTGGTTCATTTATAAAATTGGGTTGCCAACTTGTTTTAATCAATCGTGCTAATTGATCCATTCACTACCAAACGATTTAAAGTTTTAAACCTTCGTTATTAAGGTGGGCATTGAAGGGAAGGGATGAAATGTTTAGTTCTTTAATTAGGTTATGTTAATTTTTTTGCATGTTATTACCAACCTGGCGGTGAGATAAAAAATTAATGAAAATTTCGTTTCACCCTCCCCATTCCCTACCAAGGTTTACTTGTTTCCAAAATGCCTCTCTAGAGTTTTGAGAATGTCAAAAATGCTCCTAGAGTAAAAAGTCAAAATGAAAGAGGACCAAATGTTTGTCATCTCATCATTTTGTTGTCACTTAAAGGTGTTAGTAGTTGAAAAACAAGTAATCCTTGGTGGGTGAAATAAAGTTTTCTAAAATATTAATATGGCACTCAACCACCAGAGCAAATAAGTAAATCAAGTCAAATGGTACGTGGGAGTCAATCACCAATGTTCAATTTATAGATTGAGAAACTAGAAGCTTATTCCTGGAGGGAAACATAAATGATTATGAAACACAGGTAAATGAATAAAAAAATATCCAAGTTGGTTCATTTGAGTTACTTAAACTGAAATTAACTAAATGGACTTGAGATCTTAAGCTATCTCATTTTATAGCTCCTTGAGTGTTAACTTAAACACTTGTTGCTAATTGTATGCATGTTAGATATCTCATCTATTCTACTTAATTAATACTTCATGTACTCTACATTGTTAATCATTGATATTTATGTGTTTTGCGTTGTATGATTAGCATACATCTTTTTTATGTGGAAGTATAAATTGAATCTATTGATGGTATGCATTATTGTATATAAGTTGGCCAATTTTATCCATATAAATATTTTTTTTTATTTAATACCGATCATATATGTCCTCGCTTACCGCATGTGTGCTATGTAATGGATCAATGGTATGCCACTTGCATATGTTTTTGAAATGTTGATTTTGTGATTTTGAGTTTTTCATCCACAATTTGAAATTCGGGTTGATATTCCTATCTTCAAATATTTATCCTACATTAGTTAAGTTTCAATTGTTGAAGTAAGATAAAGCCTTGTCTTGAATCTCAATAACAATTGAACTGTTTGAGGATTTCTGCTAATCTTTGATTATAGTTTGGATCTATGATGAATATATGGATGATGAAATGTTGACAAAAATTAGAACACCTGGCTGCTGATCTTGGATTTTCTTTAGTTTTTGTGAGTTATGATTTTGCTTTCATTTTATCTCATATAATCAAGCTCATAAGACACACCTTCAAGTATTATCAACTGATTGAGGATAATGGAAAGCAAATTTGAGACGCAAGTTGAACAGCTTAATCGAGACATGGGCATAAAGGTGAAAATTTGTTTCATGTCACAAACAAATTGTGTCATTTGGTCAAAAAAAAAAAATGCTGATATGTGAGAACATAAAAATAAGTATATTTTTTTTAAAAATAATTTTGAAG
>JBBPFQ010814939.1:0-12750 GCA_037974815.1 Kaempferia elegans
TGAATGAAAGACGCCTTCCGTGAGATAGTCATCTACGGGCAACGCACACAAACTTCGGCTATATATATATATATATATATATATGCGCGACAATCATGCGCGATTCTCATGCGAGGGCGCCCTTGTGCCTGAGAATCACCCAGGGTTGTGCAGACTAATTTTTTTTTTCTCTCTCTCTATATATATATATTTCTTTGCCTGGCTGAAGCCTATGGCGTCGTCCGTAGATGACTATCTCACAGAAGGCGTCTTCCATGCACGGAAGGCGCCTTTAGTCGTGAGGGTCGTCCACGGGCGGCGTGCACACGCGTCGCTCAGGCTAATAAAGCCACACACACACAATATCTACATCAATATCAAAACCCATGTTAGTCTCAATTATTTGAGGTGGCCAATCTAATATTGAATTATACCTGAGCAAATCTTGCACAGTTGCGGAGTACTTGCTCTTGATAGGCTTTGTACTCAGGAGTGGTGGCCTAGCAGGTATTCATATGAAAGAAATTTCAGATAATATGCCATAAAAAATTGCAGTCCTAAAATTCATCATCAAGTAAAACAACATATACAAATATTTATTCTTTCTTGGACGCTACTGTTGTATGGTCATGCCACACTACACAGCTAACCATTTGGAATGATGAGAACAGTAAATTTTTTTTTCAAGTGATAATGGCAATGGTTGGGCATGTAGATCTTATGAACCAACATATGAAGCAGTATAGAACTTATTAAAGAATCTATGACTAAACATACATTCGTATATCAACTAGTTTGGGGTTTTCTTGGCCTATAATAGGCCACAACTAAATTTAACCCAATTTAGATGATATCTATGTTCTTTCCCATATTTATAAAGCCTGTTTGCATGGCCAGGAAGCAGGGAGAAAAGAAGCTAGCAGAATAGAAATGGATTGACAAGGCATACCTGTTTGAGAGCAACAGCTAAACCAGAAATGGTGTGGTTGTGTGGACCACCTTGGAGTCCAGGGAAGACTGCTTGATTGATTTTGTCTTCAAAATCATACAAAACCTAAAAAATTGGTAAATAGAACTCTTTTTAACAGCATCCTGTGAAAAAACATGTTCTAATATTGTCTTCCCATTACAGTCAGAGGTTAAGGAAGAGCTCCCTGATAATGATTTATGTTTTTTTAGTTAACCTCTTTCCCTTGTTTGTTGATCTCCTTCACTCCTTTCCTGAAGAATATCATGGCCCCTCGTGGTCCACGGAGTGACTTATGAGTTGTAGTTGTGACGATATCTGCATACTCGAATGGAGATGGAATGACATCACCAGCCACAAGTCCACTTATATGAGCCATATCTGCTAGAAGGATAGCTTTGTGTTTGTCACATACCTGTTTTACACCAGAATATCAAATTTTAACAAAGAATCAGTCAATCACTATACAAGTCATGATGAAAATCAAATTATAAAGGGACAAGAATAGCTGGCTTAACGGCATGGAAGCAAGTCTACCTTCCTAATACGAGCATAGTCATAAAGGCGAGAATAGGCACTAGCACCAGCCACTATTAATTTTGGCCTGAAGAGTGCAGCACTTTTCTCCAGCTGTGTAGAAAAATAAGGTCAGCTTGAGCATGATAACAAGTTTATCATGCCAACGCAAATCAATAAAAGAAACCGTCACTAGGATGATCACAAATTAAAACAGTGTTATTTATGTTACAAAGTGAAGTTTTTTTATAATGGAAGTATGGATATGTAATCCAGAATATGATGTAATGTTTGAGTTCTTAATTTATATATATGGAATGCATTGAAGGCATAAATAATATTTTGGTCTGAAAGAAGTTATATCATTTGATAGATATTTTGAAGAAAAATGGGAGCATAGCAACTAAGACATTAATATTCTTAAAAAAATAAAAAAATGCCACCTGATCGTAATCAATATATCCAGTACTCTCATCGAGCCTGTAAGGCATTGTTTCAAAGAATATGGACACTGCAGAGATCTTCTTGGTATCAGTCTGCAAAAGTTTGATCAAACATAGAATCATGAGATATCGATCTAAACGCTAGCATCAAGTAAAAAAACAAGAAACTGAACTTCACATACAATACAAGAACATCATTTTTCCGAATTGGCTTAAGCATTTAAGTTAGATCATTGCCAGTATAGTTACTGGCGTGAAAGTCTATGATCTACTTTGAACTCAGACCTTCTGGGTTTAATGTTGGAATTTTTGAATGATCTACATAACAAAACTCTATGTGGATCTATTGCAGGTCCAGTCTTGTGGAAAAATACATTAAGTTTCTTAAACATTTAGCTAGATAAAGATTACCATGGTATGAACTGGGTTCCTGCCATAGATCATTATCAAAAGCTAATTTTGTTAATCATGAGAAATCTGCTAAGAAATAATTCTCATCCCAGTGACAGGTTTTGCAATATTCTGAAAAAAAAAGAAAAAGCATACCACATATTTTGAATAAGATGATTCACTGATAGTAGTATAAACTTCTGGCATTTTTTATCCTGCTGACCTGGTAGCCATGAGAAAGATGTCCACCATGAGGCAGATCAAGAGCCATTATTCTTTCATGCGGTTTTAAGAGTGCAGTATATACTTGAAAATTTGAAGGTGATCCCGATAGAGACTGCACATTCACTGCAGGAAGTATTGACACAATTTAAAACCAAGACAAGTAGGGACGGATATAAACTATCAGAACAATAAGTTTTCACCAATGGCTTAATATGCATAACCCTATCTTTTTATCATAATCAAAGTAATAACGTTGGATGATTCTAGAAAGATTGTAAATCTCCAGTGCTACAGATTAACTATAATTAATGGCCGCACTATGCATGGGATGAAATTATTAGAATAGCATGAACATAATCAATATTCACATTATAGTTACTCTATATTTCACAAGAATTGTATCTAAATTGAAGAGATAAGCAATATTTGATTACTCAACATATGTTACACTAATGCAGCAATTTACTGCCCAGAATTTGGTTACAGCTACCACTTTCCATTTTGGAATTGTAGATTGTTTTCCATTCATAAATTATAACAGTGATTCCTTCTAATTGGTAACAACAAATTCAATTATTTCCATCCTCATAACACATTTTTATAAGTTACAAGATAAGATCGAATTGCTTAAAGGTGATACAAGGCTAAAAAAATTGAAAATTTATATCCGTTAGATTGAAAGATACAAAGAAATCTTGCACTTAGATGCACAAGGAAAAAGTTAGGATAATGATGAAAATGAAATTACAATAATCACAACTCAGCCTCTAGCCAGGAAGAGACTGTTCAGTCACTTTCTAGCAATAGTTTTGCAATACAAAAAAGAGATTTTTCCTCAGTTAAAGCTAGGAACCAACTTTAGAGAAGTTAAACTAACTTCAAACATCAACTAAATTGTGACAATATCAGCTTCTATTTCCATATTTCAATTTATTCTTTACTATCCTTGACTTTCATGGAAGAAACAAAGTTTAAATAATTATGATTTTACTAAAAATATGCAAAATACAGAATCAGGACAAAAATCAAGCATGCATGAATATGAAACTGAAAGGAGTAGTTTGTGCAATACGAAGATATAAGAACTGTATAAAGAAATGCAAAGCCAAAAACACCGATCAATTAGGAAATAGGAATTGTCCCATAATTTAATTACAATACAACCTTATTTGTCACATATGATTAAAATCTAGTAAATTACCAGATTTTTTCACAACCATACAAACAATTAAAAGTTGAATTAAAATTTCCCACAGAAAATATAGTTGTCCATTGTACAGTCTTACCTCCCCATTTTTCAGGATCTAGATGGAATGCTTCTAGCGCACGTTTCTGACACAACGTTTCTGCCATGTCAATATATCTGAAGCAAGACAGAAGCAATTATTAGTCTCATCAGTATTCACCAAATCTTATAGATAGAAGATGAGGTTATAAAATTTGGCTTTCTAAATCCTTCACACATGCACACAAGAGAATGAATTAATTCTTACTCATTGCCACCATAGTATCTTGCACCAGGATAACCCTCACTATATTTGTTGGTCATGATAGATCCTACTGCTTGCATCACGGACACCGAAGTGAAATTCTCCGAAGGAATGAGCTCGAGTCCCTTCCATCACAATCACAACAGAGTGAGAAGTCGCAATCAACTAAATCTAGGAATACTCACTACAAAATCCAGCGCCTCGTTCTACCTTCCATTGTCGCGCCTTCTCGAGCTCGATGATATCCGCAATCTCCGGATCGACGACAGCCAACGGAGCGTTCAGCTGTTTCGGCCACTGCAATCCGTAGATACGCATCAGAGAAGAATGAAAAATGGAATTCTCGAAACCTAGTGAGATTTGAAACCTAAAAAACGAAAAATTTCGAACTTCTCTACTAAATTCCATCAAAACATACGCACCGTGACGCGAGATTTTTCCTTCTCGTAGACGGCCTCGCTCGGTAGGGAAGACTAAAACCGAAAGAACGAACAAAACCAAGGTGTTACAGATCAAAAATATAAAAAGGGGGAGATTTTGAGAGTAAAATACGGATCTTTAAACGTATGAAAAAAGGGCGGAGAAAGGACCATGTAGTACAGAGAGTTCCACAGGAAAGGCTGCGATTTTGAGGAGGAGGAAGAGAGTCTACGGAGCGCCGACGCCATTGCCATCTTGCTCGCTCGAGCTCTCGGCGTCGGAATGGAGTTTTCGGAGAAGCGAGTGGGTTTGTGTTAGTTTGAGAGGCGAAGAAAAGGAGCCAAAGATAAATAATTATAATGAAAAATACACGAAAATTCATAACGATAAAAATAAATAAATAACTTTATGAATAACTAACTGCCAAATGTTGAAATGCATTTTAAAAAGCAACATAAATATTTTTTTTCGAAAACTAAAATTTGTGTTTTTTTTTCTTGATATGTATATATATTTGTAATTATTTTTATTATATTGAAAAAAAAAATCTGCTCTTTGAATAACAAAATCTATTACACAACAATGTACAATTTCCATGTAAATTGAAATTTTCTCGCAATTTGACACAAAATTCTAATCCATTGGGGAAAAAAAATAAGGTAAGGATTGTTATCCAAAGGGAGGCTGCTCCACTCGTGCCCTATCCTGTCCATGGCCACAAACAATTTCACAAATGGATCAAGTAACTAACAAGCTATCCTTGTACTAGGCATGGATAAGAAAACTTGAGTGCCTATTTTCAATAAAAATAAAATTCTATCGATAATTTGTTGATCCAAGATGTGCCCATCTATTCGAATTAATTGAGAATTCTAATCAAAGTGAATTAATAAATAATAAATAAAGAATAAAAAGTGAATTATGTATTCTAATTAATTAAGGTAATATTAATTGACGTGACACTATGGATGGCAGGGATAAAGAGATGATTTGATAATTTCCTGATAAAATTCTAACAATGGCCATTGTTTCTATCAAATCATGCATAATTAAGACATGTAGCAAGCCTCTATGACATATAATAAGCACTTGAATAATGAGGTATCTTCGTGAGAGTCTTGAATTTGGCATTCGATACATAAACATAGGTTCGAAATTTGATGATATCACAATTGACAAACATTATTAGTAACTAGGCAATCCAAATCTTGTCATGACGACTACACAAGTTTCTCCTTTTAATTGTTTAACATGGATGCCTTCAATTATAGGCTTTTCTTATGCATTGCAGGAAATTTCAGGAAAGGCATTCAGATCTTCGCTTGGTGTTGAATCGAAGAGAGATATTTGCATGCTCATCGGTATGCTTAATCACCCATTCCAAACTGAGAACTGAAACAGACACCAAATTTGGAAAACAGCAGCCCCCCAGCTCAAGACACAAGCAGAGATGGCTGAGTGTACCCCGTCATGCCTGGTTTAACTTCATTAAACAGAAAAGATTCAGTTTTGACGGTTTGCTGCATCTAGCTGGGTTGAAACTTCTTTGAAAATGAGAATAGAACTTTCTTTTACAGCACTGCTAATTCAACCATCCATGCTAGGACTCAGCTCTAGATAGCCAGTAGGGACCACAGCAAGAACACAGGCATCACATAATGCAGTAGAGAGGTCCCTCCAGGAGATTTGAAGCTTATCAGTTTTCATAGCAGGTTCATCAGATAGTGGTACTTGGGATTCAGCAACTTGTAGGAACCATTTTTGTGCGTTTGCATATTGCATTTTAAATGGCAAACTGAAAGGTTGTGACGTAGTAAACTTAAGCGGTTGATGGTTGATCCCAATTGCTTGGCCATTTCAGCATGGAACCTTGAAATTGAATAGCTCCGTACAAGAGTGCAGATTTTCCTCGTTATCCATGAAGTTTCCAGACTACAGAAATCAGGGCAACATCACATATATCATTCACTTATCTCTGTAACAAGAGAAACAACAAAAATAAGATTTATATTTAGCAAACTTGAAATTTCTTGGAATGAGAAGGCTGATCATTCCATTGTAACAAATTATAACCATCTTACAGAAATTAAATTTGTATATTATGCCATAAACTATGCAAAAGAAGTCACCTTAGCTAACCAGAAAGTTAGCAGAAAGTTATGCTCTTCAGTTTATTGGCCTCTCTCCTTGCTATTACAGGAAGCCAACTGTTCCAATAACAATGAAATGCATGAGCGGCCCATTTGAGGCTAAGCACATAACAAATATATTTTTTGCATTCATTTGTCTACTCTCAAGGCTCAGATATCACAGTTTATATACTAACAGCTGGTACATAACCTCCTAATGCAGCATACATGCTGAGAACAATATCATAATTCCTTATTACAAAAAGTAACAGGAATCGGCAAAATATATTTCCTTTGGCACAGGATGATATTTTTTCCCAGGATGATATGTCAAAAACTTCAAGTTTGAAGATATTCATAAGAATGACATGTTACCTCTTAGCATATGATCAAATAGCATGCTCAGATGATCATATCCACGGTGTCCAACCTTCATACATGCTACACAAGTTGTCAATGTTTGTTGCTTGCTTAATAAGGTAATCTACTTGCTCTGAAACTTCTGAAGACCTGCAAAACAATTCAAGATTCATCAGAAAGCAAATTATTAAATCTATCAGAAGACAATCATGAAAAGCATATACCTGTCATCAAGACTCTTTCCATCTATTTTTAATTCAATTTGCTTCAAGACTGTCAGAGCATAAGCGTTCTTACCTAAAAGCAGAAAGTCAAGCACAATATCAGTGTAGTGAATCATGGCATTCTCTGGCCAATGAAGTTAGATGAATAGCCTCAAAATCATACAAGATCCTATACAAAAAGGAGGGAAGAACAGAACATGCCCAAGAAAGAAAGGTGAATAACGAAATGAACAAAAAAAATGTCAAATGCCAACTACTCATAAAAACATATTCCTCAGAATATCATGATTTGGGAATAGTTAAGGTAATCACATTTCTTGTGAAAGTACAAATTTTTAACTGAGGCTGTCAAATCAAATTTGCACAAAGTTGTTTTCCACAAATTATTAGATGGAGTCTAGTTACACAAAATTACCAACAGATGCAGTCAATTTGTAGTGATCAAGTTACATTTCATATAGCTTTGAATCCATCCTACTCTGTCAAAGAGAAGCAGGTTATTCATAAGAATCAAATAGCCTTTGTAAATTTGGTTGGTGAACTAGCAGATTTATTCACAAAACGTTGAGTGAATAACATTTATGACAATCCTGTAATAAAAAAAACAGATTTTAAGTCTGAAGTGAAAAAGTTAAGAACTAATGCACATGAGTAGACGTAGATAAGAGAAAATGGCAAAATGTCATGTGACAGAACTAACTTTAATATTACAATGAACTAAAGGCAACTAAAACACATTCAAATGATAACGATTTTTACCCCTTGTTTTCTGGTTTGCAACACCAGGGCATGAAGAATCAACAAGAATTTCACCTCGTCCATCGACCAGCTTGGAGTAATCTTCATTATCACCCATCAAGTCTTTCACTACTTCAGATTTTCCCTTCCCTATCTCAGATGAAATTCCCAAGTTCTCAAGTACCGTTTTAGTAGATAAAGACAGGGTTTGTATGCTTTCACCTAGGTCTGATGATGGTGCTATTGAAGACAGACCAATGGCAACATCTTGTGATATATATTTAGACTCTTGATTCTCAGAATCAACAGATATGGTTTCAAATCCCTCAGTAATTTTATCAGAAATGCTAATTCTGGTGTCCTCTTCAGTAGTATTGCTACAAAAGTACTGTTCCACATGGTCTGACTTCTCAAAGGTGCTACTTCCACTTAAGATGATACTGGAGCTTTGGCTACTGGTGTATGTGTGATCTGGCGCAGATATCCATCCTTCATCATGGAGGAATCTGACATTTGTAACTAAGTTCTCAACAATTTCTCCACTGCTCTCAAGAAACTCTCCACTCTCATTTAATAAAATCACATTATTTGAGGGTTCAGAACCAGATATAGCAAGATTTTGAGATCTTGAGATTTGACTTTCTCCAAGACCTTCAAGAGCCTACAAACAAAATAATTCACAAGAGTAATGTTTGTGCACAAGAGTATCTATATTATAAATGATCTAGTTGGTTGTTTTAGATAATTATTCTAAGAAATTGGTATAGGCCCAGAAGTACATCTATGTTTATGTAAATGTATGTCCATTGGCCTTCTCAATATTGCAACAAACCACAATTACCATGATTGAACAAGATGATTTGCTCATTCAAACTTTAGAGGACTATATCAAGCTAAATGATCAAGTAAAAGCAGAAATTCTGGTTATTGTAAATGAAATTTGGAAAACTTCAAAATCAAAAGGAAAGAACAAAAGTTGGCCAACAACATTCATAAGCACAAAGAGGTTAAGAATTACTTTATGAAGATTTCCTGCATGGAGATTGGAAACACGCGCAAGTTTGGTTAGTGTGGAATGAAGCTCCTTTACAGAGTTGGTTAATGAAAGAACCAAAGGAGTCAAAGATTGATAAGCTTCACGAAGTCTGAAAATATAAGTTTGGTACAGTGATTGCCCGTGAACAAGAGATATCTCTTTATTATTTTCCTTATCTTTGAATGATGTATCAGCCACAGCAGCCAAATCAGCTGAAAGTGAAGCTTCAAGAGGAAAAATGATTGAGTGTGCCTGAAAAAAAAAGATATATGACAGTGGTTTCATAGTTTCATACCGAGCAGAGAGCCATAAAAACTCTTAATGGAGACAATATGAGAGATATATCATTTCATAAATAACATTGTTTTTCAGATATATCAATCAGAAGAGAAAAACCTTAGAAAGATCTGCCATAAGAGCACCATGTGCTGTAGCTGCCTCTTTCCCCAAGATATAAACATCTTCCAAACCTTCAGTTATAGCCAAGACCTGTAATATAATTACTACAGAATGTAAAAAATAACCAAAAGATATGGTGCATATGGATCATAACAATTTAAAAAAAATATTGCCAGTACATACAAACTTTTCTTTATTTTAAGATTATGAAAAATAATTGACTCCTGACACTCATCCAAGGCTCTCTATATAAATATATTTAGTCTCCTGGGGGCGGTGTGGTGGTTAAGGCATGGGAGGTTGCCACATGAGATATTGAGGTCGAAGCTCAGTGCGTCCGAGCATACCTCTCCCATGCCTTGACCATTTATACTAATGGCTAGTGGCAGCATTCTCTCTTGCATTGCCACCATGAATAGACATTTGGACTTATTCTCCACTTCTGCTCATGTTCTCCAACCTTGTGATTCCTCCCACCTGCATCATCACTTGATTTGTGTAGCATCGCTCCTAAAATTATTGGTTGTACTGTTGCCCGCTCAACCTCACAGCCCACAGTTGCAGCATCCCTCAAGGATCCACTTCTTACACGACCCTCCATGACCTCGGATTCTACCTCCATTACGACTTTCCTATTGCTGTGTGAATATGTACTCACAACTGCATTGTATGGCATCCTCTTTGTTATAACTTCTCTTATTCCACTTTGTCATCTTAGTATTCTGATTTCATTTATTCCTTGAATTTGGGTTCAATTCTCTCTCAGTACTATCTCATATGTTATATCTAATCTGGGGTTACAGATAGGAAAAGATAGATAAAATGAAAGTATTTCACCCTAGTGATAAATCGTTCTTCCTTCAAATTTACGTACACTAATGGAATATCTCTTATTGAACAAGGGACAAGCTTAAAACCCAAAATTGTACGATCAGATATATTTATTCTGATTACATGGACACATTTCTTTTGTGATTAAGATTTGCTTTAATTGTTTTTTCCTCACCTTGACCGTTATTTCAATGACTATTATACCAACTAGACATCAAGAAAGTTTTTCCTAACGGTAATCGTGATGAGGTGTTTATGGAACAACCTCCTTGGTTCATTTAGTCAAAGGAGCATGACTTTACATGTGAACTGACAAAAGTCTAGATCAAAACAATAACCATAGCACTGAAGTATGAATAGTAAGTTCAACTCTACTTTTATCCATGTTGGTATGATAAGAAATGAATCACCATAGCACTGTAGCACAGATAGTAAGTTCAACTCTGCTTTTATACATTTTGGTATGATAAGAAGTGAATAACCTCAGCTATGTAGCAAGGATAGCTCAATTCTAGTTTTATCCATTTTGGTATGATAAGGAGTGTCTTTGTATGGTGACGGGTTTTATAAACTCTTTAAAATTCCATTTCAAAATTTTAGATGTTTAAAATTCAATTATTTTTAAAAGTAATTTAAAAAGATTCTTAGACATTTTTGGCATAAGAAGGTTGTAATGAACATAAACAAACTCAATACTGGGATTGGTAAGAGCTCTTTTATATTTCTTTGATATTTACAAATAAAGTAAATAAAAACTCTAGTGAGCTCAGCCTATTAGCATTCATGAAAACAGCTCGTCAATAATTATGGATGAATTTAATTATTAATTTGATACAACAACGACAACCAAGTCTTATCTCATTAGATGGGGTCGACTATATGGCTTCTTTTACGTCATTGAGCTATATCCTTACTATATCATAGTTTATATTTAAATAAATTTTATCTTATTTTATTGTTGCTAACCAATTCTTTTTTATTTTCCTCTTTCTCGTTTGATATGCATATTTGTCATAGTTCAACATCACCTAACTAGAGCATTTAATACATGTTCGTACTAAATGTGTCTCTTAGAGTTTTTCCTCAATAGATACAATCCCGCTTTCTAATATTTTCATTTTTTTATCCTGTATTCCTGTCCATCCTCGTATGTCTACACATTCACTTTAACATTCTCATTTATACAACTCTCATCTTCTGTTCATGTGTTCAAGTCATAATCCAACATTCAGCTTCATATAACATAGCATGTCTAACTGCCATTTTGTAGAACTTTTCTTTAAATTTTAGAGATATGATCACATAGAACACCCGACACTATCCTATATTTCAATCATCCTTCTTATATTTTAGGTAAGATATCTCTCTCAATCCCTCCATCCTTTTTTATGCTTTTATATTATTTATTTTATAAAAGGCAATATAGTCCATGAAGCTCCTGCCAATGTTGTACGCAGTCTTGCCTTACGTTGCAAGAGGATATTTCCACGGCTCAACCCATGACCACCAAGACACACGACAACAACTTTACTATTGTGCCAAAGCTCCCCTTTGTATTATTTATAATATATTTTAAAAAAGAAGAAAATAATATACTTTATTTATTAAATCAATGTTTGAACTAAATTATAAACATAGTTAAGCCCCGTGGAAAGCTTGATGTAGCTAAGATTTTTAATAAACAAGTTTTAACAAACTCAATTAGGTAAATAAAGGTGGTCAAATTCAATTAAGTTGTGTTTTTACAAAGAACATGTTATATTATAAGTGTATAAAAAGGGTAATAATCACATATATTATAATCTTTCAATTAATTACATTTCCCTCTTCGTTGAGTATAGAAATTTAAATTTTTATCGTAGAATTCAAACTTCAAACGTAAAACAAGCTTTAAATGGGATGCACAATGGAAAAACTGTTGGACGGGATGATATTCCAATAGAGGCAAGAGGCATGAGGCATGGTAGTGCCTAAGGAAACAAGGTATTGAATGACTTACAAAATTATTTAACATGATATTGAAAATTAAAAAATGCTCCGTCAATGGAAGATAAACACTCTAGTTTCCTTATATACGAATAAGGGAGACGTACAAAATTATACAAACTATAGGGATATTAAACAAATGAATCATACCATGAAACTTTGGAAAGAAATAATAGAAAAAAGATTTAAAAAAAGAGACCACGATGACCGAAAATCAATTTGAGTTCATGCCTGGAAAGTCGACAATAAAAGCTATACATCTTCTTAGACAATAAATTGAAAAATACCAGAAGCAAAAATAAGATCTACTCATGGTATTCATTGACTTAGAAAAAGTTTATGATAGAGTTCTAAGAGAAATTATATGAAGAATTCAAGAAAAGAGAGGTGTTAGTGTAACATATGTTGAACTAATTAAGGATATATACGTGGATGTAACGACCAGAGTAAAGACTTCAGATGGAGTAATTGAAACATTTCCAATAAAGATAGGTTACATCAAGGATCAGCTCTAAGTCTCTATCTTTTTATACTAGTTATAGACGAACTCACTGCACACATTCAAGACACAGTATCGTGGTGCATGTTATTTCAAGATGATATTATCTTGGTAGATA
>JBBPFQ010815047.1:0-12746 GCA_037974815.1 Kaempferia elegans
TGTGTTTTCTTCCCCTTTTTCCCCCTCGACTCTCTTTTTCTTTGCCTCTGTCAACTGTCACCTGTCAGACGCTTGACGCCTCACGCTTGGACGAACTCCTCCATGGCTCCTTCTTTGGTAGATCATGATGAGGGCTTCATCCCACTCCAGTCCTCTCCTAGATCCACCCCTGATAGGGATTCTTTTCCCTCCTTATCCACACCTCTAAGAAAATAGAGCCTAAGAAGCTATCAAAGTTATTGTAACGCAAAATATAAGGGGGTATATTGCATATTTAATTATAAGTGGAGTGGTGGGATATTTTCAATATTATATTATAAGTGGAGGGCCGGGTATGATTTTTATAATTTTGCAGGGTTCATTGAATTGTTGGATTGAAATTGGCTACTTGATTTAAAACCCGCGTTTTCCCGCCTCTGCTTCACATGTCCACGCCATCCTATCGGTCTTAATGGAGAAGAGGCAGCGTTCCCCGGCCGCCGCCTCCTCCGCCGACGAGATCCTCTCCTCCGCCACATCCCTCGCCTCCACCAAGGCCGGAAAGTCGTCTCTCAGATCCCTTATTTTCTCCCTCCCGCCCTCCTCCGACCTCGTTGCCTCCCTCCCCGAAGCCCTCCACCTCGCCGTCTCCGCCTCCCTCGACGCCTTCCGGAACTCCCTCGGTCCGTGCGGATCTCCAGTACGCGCCTTCCGCTCACCTCCGCTGAAGCGGTCCCGCCCGTCCTCGGCAGCCCAGAAGCCAGACGAGGAAGCCGAAGGTTCTGGTGCTCCCATTTCTGACGAAACCCTAGATCAGCTCAAGAACCTCAAAGCTTACACCTTTGTCACTTTTCTATGCTTCTCCCACCCGAAAAAGCTGTTTTCCCCATCCGACCTCCTTCCTTCAGTTCGGTCCCTTCATGACTGCCTCGTGCTGTATGAGATGGACTCGGCGCTTCTCTTGCAGGTTGCCGGCCTCTGCGAGGAGTGGTGGAAATTGAAGCTTCCGGGGAGGGAGAACTTGGTCTCCCAGTCGTTGCCATTCTTGCTATCTAGGTCGTTAACCCCTGACAGCAAGAAAGCAGATGTCCGAAGGGTTTACTCCCTCCGGGAGGCGTTTTTGTTATTCGACTATGTGGATGAGAGCATTGAGGACCTGAAGATGCTTCTCGTGCGTTGTGTCACCTCGCCGCTGTATCAGAAGATGGACGAAGGGAGGAAGTTTATTTCTTTTGTACTGGGATTGAATCAGCAGCTCACAAAGGAAGCTCTGGAATTGTTGAAGTCTCAGATTCCTTTTGGAAAGAAGCCAATGCTGGAGGCTTTTGCGGACATCCTCTTCAGGGCATGGAAAGGAAGTGAAGGTTCTTTGAGAGAGGAAATTGAGGATGGCTTCTTGCAAGGGCTGATTGAAGGGGCAATTTATGCTGGTTCTAAATTTCTTGCCGCTTCTGCGAGGAGAGTCTTAGGAGAATTTGTCCGACAGAGAATGACTGATGGTGTGGAAAAGCTCCTCCTCCGTCTTGTAGAACCAGTGCTGTTTCGATCATTGCAGGTACACTTTCCCAATTTATTAAATTCAGTGTTAATGCACACGTAAAAGGCAGAAATATTTCTTGCACTATTAGTCAATTGCATTCAAACGTGAATAAGATTTAGTATTTTGTTTCATCTTTACCAACTTATATGGGAAACTTATATTGAGGATTGGAATAAGTTATATAGCTATTTGGTTCATCTTGGGATAACTATGAAACTACTCACAAAGTGCAACCAATTTTGCTTTAACCATTACTGATACACAATGTGACAGGTCGCCAACTCCAATGTAAGGCAGAATGCATTGCATCTACTATTGGATATGTTCCCACTTGAAGATCGAGATATGACAAAGGAGGCTAAAGAAAATTTACTACATAAACAATTCCTGTTGTTGGAGAAATTGCTTCTTGATGACTGTCCTGAAGTGAGGATAGTGGCTGTTGAAGGTTCATGTCGCATTCTTCACTTATTCTGGGAAGTCATTCCAACTTCTACTATCACAAAGTTTCTGGCAAAAATTGTTGATACCATGTCACACAACATCTCTAATGAAGTGAGAATTTCAACAATTAATGGCATTATCTATTTGCTTGACAACCCACAAAGTCATGAAATAATGAAAGTTCTCCTTCCAAAATTGGGTTTCCTATTCTTTGATCCCGTTCTTTCAGTTCGAGTTACTGTTGTTGATCTTCTTCTAGCTGTTCGTGATGTTCACAATTTCCAATTTGATAAGGTAAGCTCACCTTATGTAAAGTTAATCATTGTATTCTGACGTGTGTTTTAACTTAAAAAATGTGCTTGAGGGGCTATATTCTGTATCTCAGGTGGTTGCTTTGGATGACCTGTTGTTCTCCTTGGCAAATGATCACCCACGAGTTGCTCAAAAAATTACAAACTTGCTAATTCCTCCTTACTTCCCGTCAAAATTAACTATTAAGGAGGCATGCAGTCGTTTTGTTGCACTTATTAAGCGGTCTCCCGATGCCGGGGCAAGGTTTTGCGAATTTGCTTTTTCTGAGGGATCCTCTTCAAGGTCACTTATGGAACTTGCCAAGTTTTGCATCAGTTTGGCTCTTTCACGTAAGGGTCTAGGCAGGGAGAAGACTGATGGTTTGCTTATTTCATCGTCCAATATATGCCAAAGCCTAGCAAATGAGTCATCAGTAAAACCAGTTCTCACCGAGTTGCTTTCAGCTGAGAGGTTGGAACGCATGCTAACTGCAGCAAGCTCTGAACGTGCCCAAACAGCCATCTTAAGCATGACTTCTCTCGTATCCTCTGAAAATGTAGTTTTTTTAAAAGATTATTGTTGGGCTATCTTAAGAAACACAAATTTTCTATCTGATAATGTGGAAAAACAAGAAGTCGTCAAGGCAGCACAAAAGTTGATAATTTCTGGTGGTGGGTTTGATGAGATGTTTGAACACTTAGCAAATGTATTACGAGAACTTGCATCTACTTTGGGCATCAGATTTGGACTGGGATCAACACAGGAGATCTTGCAGACTTCAAAAAGGAAAAAAGTGAAGTTACCCAAGAAAACTTCAGGAAGGGTAAATCAAGTGACTGGAAAAGTATTACAAAATCGTGGGATAGGCAGTGATGATAAGGATTTTATTACTGCTGGATCAGCATCATGGCAAGTGAAATATTTGCTTGCAACAGAATCAACAAGAACTTCTGCATTAAATTCTCCCTTTTCAGGAATGACATTTTCTGCACTAAGTGTTATTTCAGAGCTGTGCATTCAACAGTGCCTTCAGTTGAATCAATTAGAGATCGAGCCTATTGTAGCCTACACAACATTTGCAATATTCATGCCTCTTCAGAATACTTCTGAAAATGCTGATGGTATCAATGATAATGATTCACATCAAGCAAGCTCATCCCTTGAGGTAAGTTTTTTTCCCACCTTTATTTGCTACAGGAAATCTAGTTATGAGAATTTCCACCTCCTTTACTTTCAATTGTGCTTTACATAGGCCTATGAAGGCCTAGCCTGGCTTTATCTTAGTCATATATTGTTAAATCGTTATCAAGATTGAACTAAGTTCTAGCTCGATGTGATTCCTGGCTTATTCTCGGCTTTCTTTATGTTCGGAAACTAAGTCAAGTTTTTCTATCCTGACAAGCTTGCAATTTACATGGCTAAACAAAATGTGGAACCGTCATACCAACGACCCTCCTAGAGTCGGCCCCACGGATATGGAGGGAGGTAAATACAGGTACACAGACGTTAGATGCATGGTGAGATAGACCACAGGTCGTAAGTTTCTGGGAATTGACCCCTGGCCATTACGCCAGAGATGTCATGCATCGTCGTGCTTGGGGGCATTTACATAGCTAAACAAGCTGAAGCTTAAAATATATCTAAAATTATCTGCTATGGTAAATGGTTTAATGAATTTGTAGTACTGTTGTTAATAAGATATTTTTGGCAGGTGACTTTTGATGGCGCTTTGAGTCACATAATCAATTGTGTTGATAGACTATACTTGGATTCTGTTTCTGGAAAACCTAGACAAGAAGTCGAGAGGGCACGATCCCAAAAAAGCAAGTGTATTGAAGTTCCAGAAGGAACCTCAGATCCAACTGAAGGTAGTTAGAATCTGCTCTTGATCTCCATAATAAACTAGACTAATGCAGTTCCAGAGACTAAATTTAAACCTTATTTTTCACATGTAGGTTGCCAATCTTTTCATGTTAAAAGGATACAGATTTTAGTGAAGTTGTATACGGCGGTTATGAAATTTGTTGTTGATGCTGTAAAAAAAAGGCCCACCAATCAAACCCTACAAAGGTGCTTGAAGTTTGCATCAGATCATATTCACAATGTTGTCTCGGCTTTAAGAAGTTACAAATATCAAAAACTATCGAACAAGGAAGAAGTTACCATCAATAATATCCAGGAGGAGGTTTTGAAGGATATTTCAATACATTTAAAGAGCTTATTTTCTTATGCAGCTAAATTACTTCATGAGTTCCTAAAGAACTCGAGTGAAGGCTCAGCAGCATCACCGGAGGCCTTCTATCTTGCAAATGATCTTCTAGATCTAATTGCTTCGACCGGGTCATCTCTTGGAAGTCGACACGCTTCCAATATTGTTTCAGTCGCCAAGCCATGGTTGCCTACTATCATACTAGGTTTGGGCTGCAACCACTTAATGATGCCAGATAAGGAATGCACCTTGAATTTGGCCGATCTTCTCGGTGCCAACTTTCCGATATGGCTTTCTGATCTAGGCGATATTGAATTCCATACAGAGAGCCAGACTCCAAAATCGAAGTCTTCTGCATTTGAAAGTCTAATGGAGTTGATGCTCGTCCTGCTAAAGAAAGGAAGCCACAGAATTTTGGATGCCACCTGCGGTGTCATCTTGGGAGCTGTCGAGGTCATGCTTAAAAATGCCACCTTCAGCTTGGTTTTAGGACTGATCCGTTTCGTATGCTTCAAAATGTTGGAAAACAAATCTGTGCCTTCAGAAATACTTCAGGTGACAAATAGCTACTTAAGAAAGGTCTATCAATTGATAGGAAAGGAACACGAAGAGCATCAGGAAGGCGAAGATGATAGGCATCACTTAGTAATTGCCATGAAATTCATTGAATCAATTTCATGATGAGACGAATTTATTAGTTCAGTGCATTAAAGAGTAGGATTTTGGAGTCTAAAAACATATAGTCCTCATATCGTTGTGTTCTATAAAAATCTAGGCTTCTTGCATCTCATGGCCATTTAGTCTGTAAGGTTGACACAAACCACTCGAGCTTATTTATTATGAATATCGATGAATTCGGGTACCTATTCATATCATCATGGCGGAGACGACAGAGGCCACGCGGCCTCCCTGCTCCCCAAGACGGGACAGTGGCTGTAAGCTCAAACAAAAAACTGAGATGAGAAAGAGAAGAACAAGAAAGAAAAAAGATTGTTCAAGCAAATCTCAACTCCATTTTTGTTCTAGTTGATTAGTTCAGGAACTGAGAAAATTCTTTTTATTCCAAATCCATCAGATGTTTTGTTCACGCAAACACAAAAATTTGGGGATGGGGGGAATTTGATCTCTCTTGACCCCGGAAAAACGAATAACACTGCTCCAACCCCGACAAAACTATCGATATCTACACCGGGAAGTCTTAAGTCAGTCTCATGGTAATACAATACCAATCATCTCCTCAGATTATCTCATTCTTCAGGATCTCCAGTTGAAGCTTTCAGACTTTCCATCATCTTCCTCGCAGCTACTCCCAGCGGTCGCGGAGATCGCTAAGTTGGAGACGACTAACTGAAGTGGGCTTTGCGGTGAATTGGAGGAAGTGTAGTTCTCAGGAGGCATCCATTGGCCTCCTAAGGCCATGACCGGTCTGTTAGTGACTGATGAGCCATTGGGCATCTTTTTCGTGTGTAATCTGTATTTCTGAGAGGGAGAAGGAAGAAGATGAGCGAATTCGGAAGCGTGAGGAGATCGATATGGAAGATTGAAGGTACCTGCAGGTGGGATTTTACTTCATCGTTGGTGAGGCCGTCCACCTTCATCAGTTCTCTGATCTGCTTTGGAGTTGCCACTGCAGGATGAACAATTGAAATCAGGACGAAATTTGATTGATTTGTGGTGGGTGTTTTGTAGCTTATTATTATCCAGACCTTGAGCGCCGCCGAGTTGTTGGAGAGCCAGAACAAAGCGGCGGTGGAGCTCCGGCGACCAGCATCGCCTCGCCTTCCTCAGCGGCTGCTCCTGCAGCTGCAAGCTAAGGTGGGGGCCGCCAGTTGCCGAGGGAGGAGCTCGGCCGATGCGCTTAGCGGCGGCACCGATGTCGGAGTGGTGGTCGCCGGGCATGATAGAAATAGGGAAAGCAGCAGGATCGACGGCGGGCGACCGCATAGATAGATCAGGTAGCATCGCTGTGGGGTTCGCTGCCTCCTTTGGCGGCGATACGCCGGTCTTGAAGGGCGAGAATCCGCACCCGATGCCCTGGCTTCTGGCTTCCAAGTAAACCTCGTGCTCGTCCTCAGCGCGATCTGGCACTCCACTTTTCTGCCACAGAGATCCAAATAAAATCAACAATCGGAGAAAAATGGCGATCGAAAACCCTACTCTATACCTCATCTGTGATGGTGTTGCCATCGCCGTCATCATCGCCCTTACCATCGCTGGAATTAGCGCTCCAGAGCTGGGCGGAGCTCATCCAGTGCGCCTTATCCTTGCAATCTGCTTCCAGCTTCACTCCGCCATCCTCTTCGCACTTCCTCCCGATCGGTATGAATTCCTTGAAATCGTGTGCGAATCGCTCTCCCTGGAATCGATCGAGCTCCTTCTTCATCATCTCAATCACTAAACCAATAAAAAAAAGAAATCCAAATTTTAGAAAGAAGCCAGCAATCGATCAAGCATGAAAGAATTCAAATCAAAAAAGGGGGAAAAATAAGCACCGTCGGTGAGGAGGAGCATGCATAAGGGGAGCTCGCGCTTGAACGCTTCGATCTTTTTCCTTTCCTCCTCGAGGCTCCTGACGGACTCCTCTAGCTTGGCTATGCCGCCGTCGGCGGTGGCCGCCGCGGCCTCTTTGAAGAAGACGCCGACGGTACTCCAGGCTGCGAAGAGGTTGAGGTCGAAACCGATCTCCGTCTCCACCGCCGTCCCCATCTCGCTCCTCTAGTTCCCTCCGCTGCTCTGGTGCTCCAAAGTGAAGGACGAGGAAGGCAGCGACAGTGGCCGTAGAGAGCGGCCGACGTCGGTTTTATACACGCAGCGAGAGAGAGAGAGAGAGTGAGAGAGAGAGAAGGGCAAAATGGACCGTTAAAATAAAGGTATCGGATGCGACGAGGCGTCGCGGACGTAACGTGTTACATTGGAGCGACATGGTCGGAAACGAAACCGATACCGGTACCGGGGCCGACACGTAACGCACCGGTCCGATCGAGTCATCCACATCCATTATTCTTTATATTGTTAAAAGGAATTGTAAATAAAAAACTCTCATTAAATTTCTCTAATTTTATATTAAAATAATACTTACGGCGGATGTCATTGGTCTTCACATGAAAAAGGATCCGAACTCCAACTTCGTTCGGATCTTCTGTCCCAACATTATTGTGTTTTTGTGTTTCAGCGCCGATCGGACGATCCAGATTACATCTCAAGGATGTTGTGCACATCATAAATATATTATACATATCTTGAAGATGTCTTAACCGTTCGATCAAAACAGGGACACATGGACGTTTGGTCAGTGGATCCGAACTACAAGAGTTGGGGCTTTAAATCAAAGTCAAGCAGTAAGTCAAGCCTATCATGGTCGGAACCAAGCTTGCTCAAAAGTTCAAGTTTAGTCGGAGAGACTTGAGCCTCCTAGCTGACTCAGAATCTCACTCGGAAAGCTTAACCCGAACTGACCTGCCAACCATGCTTAGCAAATTAAGCAACGCCCGCCCTCCATCAACTTGGCCGTTTTTGACTTCTATCAGTTCGACTTTTCTCGACCTCTATCAGCTACGTCACTCCTGATCTCCTTGGTCACTCTGACCTCCGTAAGCTAGGCCACTCCCAACCTCTGTAAGCTTGGTCACGCCTTCCCTAATGATAAATGGGGACATGAGGTAACTAAGGGCATCATCAGTAGAAGCTCTGATGTTGAAGCGGCTCCGTAAACACGAAGCATAAATAATTAAATTTTTGTTTGTTAAATAAAATAAAAAGAGGGGAGGGGAGGAGAGATGAGAGATATGTTAATATTTGTGTATTTTTTTAATTATTAATATTATTTTGAGTTAATAATTTATGAATTTAAATTTTATAAAAATTAAATTATATGTAAGCTAAAATAGGGAGAAAAGATAAGAGATATATAGGGTTTTTTTTTAATAGTTAGAGATATATAGGGATTTTTATTTTTGATGTTGATGTGATAACAAATGAGCTCTTAAAATGGACGCCCTTACCTTCACTCTTAAGCAGAGTCGGGAGCATACGTGTGTATTCTTATGAACAATGCTTTTGACATATGGCACCTTCCAGCTTGTGATGAACGGATGGGAACAAATCGTCTTGTACCTCCATAAATACAGACAAAAAGGAATAAAACAGACAGGATCCCGGAATATTCCTTTTCGCTGTCACTGTGCATCCTCACCTGTTCATTTTCGCCTGCAGCGTTTTGGCGCAGCGAAACGCCGCCTTTTGGCGACGTTCAAAGGCGCCACAGCGACGCACCCGAGCGGGCGAAGCCCAAGAACCAACCACCACATTTCCACATGGTATCAGATCATTAGTCGAGCTCTTTGAAGACAAACGGCGATGGAAAGATTAAGACAGTGGCCGGCTACTCCTCCGTCTCTTCTCCTCCTCCTCCAGTCCTCTTTGAATTCGGCGATGCGACGTGTTAATGGTGTTGTTGCCTTCCGTGGAGACGCACACCATCTCCTTTTCTTGTAATTAACTTCGCCATGTATTCCTAACTCCAACCTCAAACTTCTGTTTTTGGCCACCATCATAATGACAAAACAAAACAGAATTATTGCATAGGAGAGACAAACTTGAGACGTCGACAGCATAAAGTTGAGATTAATGTGACTGTTTTATTGTTTGTTTGTTTTTCTTTCTTCAGACTCCATTGATGGGTGTCTTTAGGCGCTTTGCTTCCGCATAATTATGGAATCCTTACATTTTGGTCTGGACCAAAACATAGTTCAGAGAAAACCATAAAGAAGCCATCTTTAGCTTGATTAGAATTTAGTAGAAGAATCAACTACACGGCCACAGTCTTCTTCTCCATCTGTGAGTTTTTCATGTGGTTTCTGTACTCAATATTCTCTAAAAATATGCTGTCTGCAATTTGTGTACCTGCATTTGAATTTTTTTTTTTCAAAGGAAATCATTTAGTTTTTGTGGCTATTTGTTTAGGTTGGATTCCAAGAGAATCTATCTGTTGGTGTTCTTCAGTCAGTCAAAGGCAATGAGCAGCCACAGTTTGATCACAACTTGTCATGCTTCACCATTATCGGTTCATTGCGATCTCCAACTTGATTGTGAAAAAATGACAGAACTGCTCAAATCATCCAGCTTCCGAAAGGATCTTCCCTTGCCTCTGAAAAGATCAAGCTCAGATTCTGAACCGGGAATTCCTCTATCCCATGCACCACTTCCCGATCATCCAGAGCTGTGGTTTTCTCGTTCGTCTTCAACCGGGTGGTCGGAGTCGTGTGGGGAGCTAAGCAGCAAATGCAGCCAGCAGAATTCAGCAGTTCAATCTTCCAACTCCCCTCCACTGTTCAGTGGAGATATCAGTGGTGAGGATGAACACGCCGATGACATGGTGAAGGATTTCCTTAATCTGTCTGCCGATGGCTTAGCTCATGAACAGCTTGGCCTCGAGATCAAAGATCACTGGGAAAGCCCTCATTTGGATGTAAGTCCTTCTAACTTCCTCTGCTTATTAGCATGTTTAAATTGTTTCCGATCTTGCTGGTTTTCACTCACACCATGCATTGCTAATAACGAAACTAGAGCAAAGTAAAACTTTATTTGAAAATTGTGTAAGTACTAGTATAGGGCGGACTCTAGGTCCAATAAGACTGCAAATACTTAGCACTCCAAGGACGCCCCAACCTTTTGCCTTCTGCATCCTCCGGATAGTAGACTCTTGAGGCCAGATTCTCTACCACTTTGAAGGGTCCTCCCCATTGTGGAGCGAGTTTGGTCGCATCTCCGACCAGCTGATCCTCTTCCATACTACGTCGCCGACTTGGAAGTACCACGGAATAACCCTCCGGTCGTAATTTTGTCTCATTCACTACCAATAGGATTCTAGCCGAGCGACTATTCTTTCTCTTGTTTTGCTAATCAAATTTAGCTCTAGAAGACGCCGATCAGAATTGTCCTGATCATACCATGCTAGTCTTTATTCAGGACATATGCGGGAGGTCTGAAGTCCCATCTCTTTCACCATCTTCTAACCGTGCTAGTCTGCAAACAACCTCAACCTCGTCTGCAAACAAGCGAAGATTAAGATGGACGGTGGAGCTCCATCAGCGATTTGTAGATGCTGTGAACAAGCTTGATGGGGCCGAGAGTAAGCAATTTATTACTTTCTATTTTTGCCAATGAATTTCTCTGTATCCTCCTCAGGACACTAGCAGTTTCCTACACAGAGGCAACTCCGAAGGCTGTACTAAGGCTCATGGATGTCGAAGGGCTGACTATTTACCATGTAAAGAGTCATTTGCAGGTGATTTTTGCTGAGAAATTTCTAGTTTTGGGATTCTTTTTGCGCAGAGTGTTCCCTTCAGTTTTATTTATCTGTAACATGCAGAAATATCGACTTGCTAAGTATCTCCCAAAGACCTCAGAAGGTAATTCAGTTTCTGATTAAAGATAACACTCGATTGAATTGAATGAAATTGAGATGAATCATGAATGACTAACATGGATTTGTGATATTATCTACTTTCTAGATTACCTACAACTATTTTACATGTCTATGCAGACAAAAAGGTTTCCATTTCAGAAGATAAGAAAGAACCATCAGTTAGTGATGACACTGATTTGGACAAAATGAGGTACCCCTAAAATGAAACATTCAATGCTGATCTATTCCTTCTGATCTCCATCTTTTGTCTATGTTTCAAATAAACGACAGGAGCATTCAAGGCACAGAAGCTCTCAGGATGCAAATAGAGGTTCAAAAATTGCTGCATGAACAACTGGAGGTAAGAATCAGGTGTTTCATCTGATTGCCAGTATAACCAACTCTGAACCTAATCTTTTCTGTAGGTCCAACGAGCACTTCAATTACGCATAGAGGAAAACGCAAGCTACTTGCAGAAAATTTTTGAAGAACAGCAAAAAGCAAGTCCCTTTAGTTCCTAGCAAAGGCCAAGTTCAGTTACACAGTAAATGATTCAGAAGTGAATTCTGAATCATTTAGTGCTAAACCTTGCATACTTGATACTGGCTGGAATTCTTACTTTCAGCCAGCATTGAGGTAGTCTGAATCTTTGAATTGGTAAAAAGTTGAAACTTTTTGAAAGAATAGTTTCAGGCTATCGAAGACAGACGTTTGATGCTTGGATGGACATGAATTCTTCACTGTCATTTACTTGTGTTGGTGAGAGAAGAAGTTCGTGGCTGAGAGGAAACAAAATTTTGAAGGTTCTCACGTTGAGCGAGCCGGGAATGCAGGTGGTGAAGCACTCGCCCACGCATCTCCCGGCTTGCCTCGACTTCTGTCGATGTATCCTCCCCTGTTCAATTGCTCCAATCAGTGATTCGCTCCTAATCCATCGAAACGCAGAGAGGGCGGCTCGGACTCACATGAGAGCATCACAAATGCACAATCACATCCAAATTAGATACGTGATCTTGGACATCGAACTATGGTACAGTGGTAAGGATGTTCAGTTGTCTCTTAGTCATTCACAGTTTGATTCCTAACTACGGTGCATTTGTAGTAATTTTTCCTCTAAACGAGACTCGCAATTAAGGAATACTGTTATACTGGGCTTCTGGGCCACCCACCAAGAGTGCTTCATAATTTACCTTGGTTGCCGGTGGAAACTGTGAGGCCGGATCAGTCACCTAAGGCTCGATGTTACTAGCCACAAGAAAGGTTTCGGCCAAGGTAGAAGAAGAGAGGAATAAGATAATGACCCAAAAGTCACACCTCAAAAAACTTCATCAACTTTTTATATTATCCAATGAATAAAAAGTTTTTGACTTTTCATCTTCCCCTTTTAAATGCATGATTAATTTCTAATTAATCATCATTGTAACTTCTTAAATTTAAACATACTCAATGAGATTAGCTTGAGTCTAACCCAATGACATAACTTAAGTCTAACTCAATGAGTTTAACTTGAGTCTCACTCAAAAAGGCCTAATCCAAATTAGACTCAATCAAATAGCCTAATAGTTTATCGCATGAATCCATCTTCAAATCAATATGTTTTTTGTGTGTGACCTAATAGGTTCTCGTAACGTTGACATTGTATCTAAAATCATGTTAGAGACATAAGCAATGCGTGACATTTAGCAATACATTATTGTTACCCAAGTGACGAGAATATCAAGATCCGACATAACCTTTTTTTGTTTATTCTCTTGTATGACTTGGTCTTTCTATCCTTGATATTTAAATTGATCAATGAGGCATAGATCGTGTCATTCTCTTATCAATCTTTGTGTTTCTTGATATCTAAATAGACACACTCAATCAAATAAGTTCAA
>JBBPFQ010815151.1:0-12745 GCA_037974815.1 Kaempferia elegans
ACTTGTCTTTACTTATCCCTACGGCACCAAAATATTGGATAAAGCTAGACGAGGTGACTAGTGCGTTTCATACATATTTAAAAAAATTTCAAAATCAATGTGTTAAAAGGTGATTCGGTCCCTCTCAGCGCTTCCGTTAATCCGTCTTCAGGCCAATATCAAGGAGGTAAATTACGGGTGACTATTAACCATTAATGCAAATGATCAAGACATGGAGGAAATATATGCTCAGATGAAAATTCTTCCAAAAATAAAGTCCATCACGACAATTTCGAAATGAAAATCATATAGTAGAAGGTCAAAGACGGAATACGGATATAAAGTGATTTTACTTGATTACCTCGTGGCTAAGGGGTGATGTGTCTAGAAACGTAGAGACGGATGTAAAAAACACAAGGTAAATGTGTAACGAGAGAAGATTTGAAGAGGATTGATACACGGTTTCTTGTTGAACTCGTGGTCTTGCGCACTAACATACAAACTAGCAGGAGCGTTAGCAATTCCCGACCAGAGAAGACATCCCCAACTCTGATCCTCCGACGCTCAAGTCATTGCAGTGCTTGTGAATGGAGAAAATGTTAGAGAAGAGATGACAATTAATTATGTTTGCATACTTCTGCGGGTTGTGAGAAACCCTATTTATATCGGAGCTTTACCTAGCGCAGATGTCGAGGCGCTTCCTGAAATGGGTTAAGTAGTTCTGACATTCTACAGTCTTTCCTTAATTGTATTACCATAATTGGTCATGCAATTCGTACGTATCAATCTTTGGGAAACTTCCTCTGTACATGGGAGTACATAGTATATTCTCTTACAACTAATATTCTGATTGGTCGCTGCACTATGCGCTAAGGAGGTAGGTGAGATCCCGCTGAGCAGCTCCTTTCCTATGACCGGGTGTGATAGCCGAATGACCACCTACAAGGGTCGGGGAGGGCTATCCGTCTCGTGCTTGCACACCCTGCCGTTTACTTTGCTAGCCTTTTCTGAGGAGTCGTCTGACTGAGTCGAGAGCCGACTGAGCCGTCGCTCGGTGATGTGCTCATTCTATGATCATTAGTTCAAAAAGGGGTGACCGACCGAGTGGTCGGTCCGGTGATCTACTCGAGAAGCCAGCTAACCAAACATCCCGTTCTGTCAGTCGTCCTGCCTTCTGCCTGCTTCAGGTTGAGGTTGGCTTGGTTCGGTGATCTGGGTCTCACTGTTTGACCACTTGACTTACTCGGTTGACCCGTGGGATGCTTACTCGGACATTGACTTGACTTTTACGGTGCTCCTTTATTCACCGCATCATATAACTATTAAAGTCGGTTGAATTTTTATTGAGGTTTGACATGATTTCGTAAATAACATAGAAGATGGATGGTTGTGTTATTGCATATCGCCTGACATAAAGTTCAATGACAAATGAAATTTGTCCCCACGGGATGACCCGTTGGCTAGAGGGTGACAGACTTGCTACAATGGGGTAAGGAATCAATTCCCGGTGGGTGCATGCCCTCTAAAAAAAACCCCTCCCACCCCTTAGTCATCTTGGTGGTCAGCTATAAGCTGACACTGTGATTTATCCCCTTCACATAACTTAGGCAGGATCTATTCTTTGAATCTCTGTTCTTTTTTTTTGATAAGTTTGTATGCTTCATTGCAGTCCTTTGTCTTTCTCTTCTATATGTTTGCCAATGCAACAAATTAGTTTATTAGCTACCTTTAAATTTTGCTGGAACACTGTCCTCATAACTGAAACAAGATTACATATTCGATCATAGATATTTTTTTTTAGAAATTTGGAAAACTGTTAATTCAATTATATTTGCACAAAGGATTAATAGACAATGTGAATAAAGGGAAGCCTGGTGCTCAAAGCTCCTATCAATGCGGGATCCCGGGGAAGGGCCGACCACATTGGGTCTCTTGTATGCAGTCTTACCCTGCATTGCAAGAGGTTATTTTTGCGACTTGGACATATGAGCACAAAGTCACACCGCAACAACTTACCGTTGCGTGAAGGCTCCCCTTCAATAGACAATCATGAGTAAAATTCTAATATCTCCCTATACCATTGTAGTACATTGCACGTGCATAAAGCATCATCATTAGACTTTGATAATGGATCTGCATTTTGATTTATCTTGTCAAACACTTCTTTTATGTGTCTCACTCATATATGAAATTTTCTACTAAAATAAACTAATTCAAACACTATAATCTTTAACAATCTAAGTTTTATCCAATGAACCTTACAATGAAAACAATTCGTTTATTATTATTTTTCTTCAATTCATAAGCTACAAGAATATAAAAGAACAACAAAAATTTTTAAAATGCTTTTGTTCCAAATGTTAAGTATTTGAAGCCTAAACATGATTCTCACCCAAGCTTAAAATCTTGGAAAGAAAGTCATAAACTTGCGAAGAAAGAAAATGGTCCTACAAGATTACTTGATTAATCTTAATGTGATGTAAACATAGGTTCACAATTCAGAGAGTATAGAAGGAAGTCAGGAACACAGTCAACATTAGCAATTTGAAGAAGTCACATTTGTTAATATGACGGTATGGAAAAGAGGGAGGAGAGGTGCCATTTCATTATAGGAGCATTGTAAAATATTAAATTTGACGATTGCAATCTATCTAATTACTAGAATGTGAAAATTTGAAGGGGAGCCTTAGATGGGCTTGAGTCGTAGAAACAACCTCTTGCAAGATGCAAGGTAAGGTTGCGTACAATAGTTCTAATGTAGTCCAACCCTTCCCCAGGATCCTGCACCGGCAGGAGCTTTGTGCATCTGAGTGTCCTTTAGTAAGATGTGAAGATTTAGTATGGGACTTGATTGGTAATTTGACCCAACTCAAGTTAGAGTTAAATCAAAATATTTTTGAATTTGTGTTTCTAGTTTAAAGTTTTTGTTTCTTGATCTTGATTCTTTTGGTTCAATCAGACCAATAGTATGGTTTTTAGAAAGGCTTATCATGTTATCAATCTTTGTTTTTGCATACAACATCCATAGCAAATAAATTTTGATCTCTCTCAACCCAAATCAGGTTTGTAATATTTGTTTCTGTATGCCCATGCTATGCTGTTATTTTATTTTAATTTTATCTATGCACAGTGTGTTTGTAATCAAGGGGGACCTCCCTCTCACCTCCTTCCTTTGGACATCATTATCTTGGTCAGTGTTACTGCTTCAACTTTCCCAATTTGCCTTTAATTTTATCTCATTAATGTTAGTTGAGAGAATTTCATTAATGTTTCTAGGGTTGAATTTGTGCTAAGGTTTTGGGAACACATCTACATGGACGAAAAGGACTTTTGTGGGTTTTTTGTTTTTTAATCTCGGAGCATATGCATTGAAAAAAAAAACTTTTATGTTATCTTTTTTGTTTTGATTATTCTGTGGTTCATTGAATGAATCGTATATTATAAAGTATTTTAGTGCATGGTTAGGCAGTTAGGTTGTTTTGGTTGTTTGATCATTTGATGTTTATTTTTCTGTGACAAGTTATATGTGTGAATTTTTGTGTAAAGAAACATTTGAGGTCGGATACACAGGTCTTGTTCTCCATTATACTTTATGAAGTTTGCATCACTGATAATATTTGGATCTAGCTACTCACTTTTATTCACATTAACTGGATCTTTCGTTGATCTCTCTGCCCTGTACAGCTTTAACTCTAATTATCTAACTTGCGTACCTGCAGAATCTATTCATCTTTGGATAGAGTCATACTATCTTAACCTATTTTCATTCATGTTATCATCTACTAGAGCTAAACAGTTTGGATGTTCCAATATTTATTTAATTAATGAACTTATGTATCTATTTATTTGTTTTGTAGATCTCTTATTCCTTTTTTATATAAAAATAAGATTCTGTTTCTCCTACCAGAATTATATTTAGTATTGTGAACTAGCGGTTCTTATAAACCCCATTTCGCCTCTGTTGTACATATGGATTTAATATATTTTTCTTTCTTTTTGTGCAGCATTAAACCTGCTTTGTGGTGAGAAGCAGGCTTCAACCATTTCTTTCTGCTGAAAATGGCGACCTTTGCTAAGCCAGAGAATGCTCTAAAACGGGCAGAGGGTAATAGTTCTTCCTTGATACTTGTGTTGTCATTGCTTTGTTTGAATACACGCAGACAAACATGATGGAATGCCTTCATATACAAACTGCCTGTATTTTATGTATTCTTCAATTTAGAATAAGAATTCTTTGCATTGAGGACTATGCCTTTATTTTCTGAAAATTTTGTGCGATTAGAATAATAATTCACAATCCATCTTCTAGTCTTTCATCTTCTGTAGCTTGAGTGCTTTACACAGATTATTTTGCCTTGCCCTGTTGCCCATTAATGCTGTCATCGATAATGCAACATTTTCTTTTTAATATATGTTTGATCAACTAAAATGGGCATGTTTCCCCTTTTTTATTCTTTTGATTCAGAGTTGATTAATGTTGGACAAAAGCAAGCTGCCTTGCAAGCACTGCATGATCTAATTACTTCAAAAAGATACAGAGCATGGCAGAAGGCCCTAGAGAGAATTATGTTTAAATATGTAGAACTCTGTGTGGACATGAGGAAAGGCCGATTTGCCAAGGATGGTCTTATCCAATATCGAATTATATGTCAACAAGTAAATATAAGTTCGCTAGAGGAAGTGATAAAACACTTCATGCAGCTTTCAACAGAGAGAGCTGAGAAGGTTAAGACTCAGGCACAAGCCTTGGAAGATGCCTTGGATGTCGAAGATCTTGAAGCTGATAAGAGACCTGAGGATTTAATGCTAAGCTATGTCAGTGGGGAGAAGGGTAAGGATAGATCAGATAGGGAGCTTGTGACTCCATGGTTCAAATTCTTGTGGGAAACCTACAGAACAGTGCTTGAGATCTTGCGCAACAATTCCAAGTTGGAATCGCTGTATGCTGTAAGCCATCTATAAATCCTATTTGTTATTGACAGATAAAATTCATTCTTTTTCAAGTTATGAGTTTATCTTCTCTTTTATTTAAATTATGTTTAGTTGCACAGCTACTACTTGGCATCCTAAAATCTTCAATGATAGAAAACTTATTTTTCTTCATTCTGAGGTTATTGTAGTAATATAAGAACTTTGTCATTCTGTTGAATGTAAAAACCAGTTATTTGTTTCTTTTTGCAAGACACTAGTATTCTGACTGATGTCTTGAGTTGAGATCTTGTGCTTTAAATTCTCACCTCTTATGATCATGCCTTTTCCTTGTACAATCACTTCTTTATACAAGTTATACTTGCTCAACTGCCCCAGTTAAGATCCTGCCATGTACATATTGAAGTTATTTTGTTGGTTTTGGTGCAAAGTTTTAAAGTCAACATTTCTCATTATCATCGACATTGCTTGCTTATTTTGCTGCATAAATACTTGTTCCCTTGATGCGTATATGTGTTGCCTTTTGGACTTAGTGTTATTTTGATGGAAAGGTGTTAAGGGAGATGACAGTAAAAAGATCACAATATTACTCATCTTGGAATCATTTATATCCAATTTTATGTTGCCTTTTCTCTCCTCCCCTTCCCCCTCATTTCCACATAAGTAAATGGAGCCTTAATCTTTTGACAGCATTTTCTTTCACCAGATATAAAACTGTAACTATAATTAGACAAATGAAAGTTATGCATTTAAAAATATGAAATAGATTAGATTTTCATTCACTTTGCAACGAAAATATATGGTTTAAATATTCTTAACCTCTTAAATATTTTAAATAAGGATTTTGAATTAAAGCACTTTAAGCAAATTAGATAATCTAAGTGGCTGTTATAGAGGAAACTATCAAATCATTTTGGAGAAATCTATTTAACCATTGGGAATGGTTTGATGTTTAAATCAATAAAAAGATTTCAGTTTAGAAATCTGTCTTGTTCACTAGGCATATTCATATACATGCGTACATTCTATGGTCTAAAAACTATTAGAAGCGCTAGCTTTAGACAGAGAACACAACAAAGTGGGAGACAAAGGATGCTTTAGGGAAGGACTAGTATACATTTGGTTCATTTACTTGTCAAGACAATAGTTAAGGTCATTAACTCACTCAAGAAACTAATTAAAAATGTCAAACATTTCACCATTTAAAATATTTTTATTAAATTTCACTCAAAATATCATGATGTCTGAATCCTTTGTGATTCTTTTGATTTTCTAGCTGATGGTATATTCTATGAAATTGCTGAGTTTGTCTACCTTTTTTGTTGTAACTTGTGTCTTTCTGTTCTTGTGGTTTGATTATTCTTTTTACTATAATTTATTCTTAGCAATGCTTATTGAGTATATGCTCTCAACACCAAATATTCATAATGGAAATGATTCATAGAAAATACATACAAATTTTATTCTTGTTTGAAATTATCAAATCCTTTTAGCAACTACCCTATAAATTTGTCCCAACTAACCTCTCTTGGTGAGACTATAAAAGTACTTGTTTCAATTTTCACTGCTTTATTGTGTAGTTCTACCTAAGAAGTTTATGATTTTGCTTATCAACTTCTTATAACTATTTGTTTTTTGAAATCCTAGCTAATAAGTCTTGGGTACATTTTTTGAGTAATAGTAAACTAAATATGTGAATCCAAGATGACAATGCTATTTTTCATTATTCCTTTATTTTAATATTCAGATGACAGCACATCGGGCCTTCCAATTCTGTAAAAAATACAAGCGGACAACGGAATTTCGTAGGCTTTGTGAGATTATCCGGAATCATCTTGCTAATTTAAACAAGTATAGGGACCAAAGAGATCGGCCAGATCTGACGGCTCCAGAGAGTTTGCAGCTTTATTTGGACACTAGGATTGAGCAACTGAAGGTATCAACTGATCTGGAGCTGTGGCAGGTTTGTCTTCCTTTCTGCATTTCCTTTTGCTTGTTGAGACTATAATTTTATCACAAACCTTGATGTTCTCTTTTGAGTTCTTTATTCTCTTTTATTGCTTACTTTTACAGGAAGCATTCCGCTCAGTTGAAGATATCCATGGTTTGATGAGTATGGTGAAGAAGAGTCCGAAGCCATCATTAATGGTGGTATACTATGCAAAGTTAACAGATATTTTTTGGGTCTCAAATAGTCATCTTTATCATGCATATGCATGGTCGAAGCTTTTTACTTTGCAGAAAAGCTATAATAAGAACTTATCACAGAAGGATCTGCAGTTGATAGCATCATCTGTTTTATTGGCTACCCTTTCAGTGACCCCATATGACCAAAAGTATAGGGCATCCCATTTGGAGCTTGAAAATGAAAAAGAACGCAATATGCGAATTGCTGGCCTTATCAATTTTACTCTCGATCCTAAAATGGAGAGTAGAGAAGTGGTATGTTTATGCCGGTTGCTTGAAGATCCTAACATGAAAGTTTGTCCTGACGCCTCATTTTTATTTTGCAGCTTTCACGTGGATCATTGCTTGCAGAATTGGTATGCCATGGGCTACTTCTTCAGTATTATTTTCAACTATTTGTCCTAGTAAAATAAATTACTTTTTGTATCCATATTTATGTTCTTAATTTTATGCTTTCTACAAATCTGTTTTTGATTGCACATTTTTCATATGAACTTTTATTTGTGTGCTGCAGTTACATTTTTTCATCAGCATACTCCTTTTTTGCCATCGTGTTTGATAAAAATCTCTAGACTCTCAGGCTAATGATCTCACAAACAGAAAACTTTCGCTTTTGTTGATTTTATGGCTTGACTTTTCTTCTGCTAAGAAATTTTTTTATTGAATATACCAGTTTCAAGAATGTGTAAAGATTTTGAAATGGGATTGGACCACTTTACATCTGCTAAAACTTGCTTCTCCGTCATGGAGTATGTTATCTATGATTCAATAGCCTAATGAATTGATAACCTTTCACCTAGACATGGTATCTGGTCCTGTTTGTAAGTTTGCCAGAACAGGAATTGATTGAGGAAGTAACTTGCATGCTTCTTGAGATTGTGACTGACTTTAGCATGCTACTATGGTTGGTTATTCTCCACTACCAAAAGAAACAGAGGGAAATGGTTTCCCTAATTCTTACATGTCTTTCAGTAGCCTTGGTTTTTCCCATCTGTTTCCACTGAAGAAACATACTTTAAACTTAGATTGTACCCATTTTAATAGTTGATATGCTGTTGACAGCAGATATCTTCCATTATTTACCAAAAGCTGAAATTGTGTGTAGTCTGAACTTGGATAAGATGTCTCGACTTGGATACACTATACTGAGCTGCATCCATATTATTTACGAAGATATGTTAACTCTTTTTTTCTATGCATACTAGACATTGAAAGTATAGGGTTTTAATTTTGGAAAGTATATGGCACAGAACAACAAAGGTTTAATAGCTTGTGTTTCTCAAGAAGTGAAGGATATCTACCATCTTTTGGAAAATGAGTTCCTTCCTTTAGACCTCGCTTCAAGGGTCCAGCCTTTACTTGCTAAGATTTCAAAACTTGGGGGTAAACTAGCATCAGCCTCATCAGTTCCAGAAGTGCAACTCTCAAAATACATTCCTTGTCTTGAAAAGCTGACTGCTTTAAGAGTGATTCAACAGGTGTGATTTTAACAATTTTCTCTTCATACATATAGTATGTGTGTATATATATATATATATATTTATATATATTTAATCTCACAGATTTGTTTATTTTTCACTTCCTGCCTTTCAGATTTCTCAGGTATATCAGTCCATGAAAATTGAGTCTTTGTTGAAGATGATACCATTTTATGACTTCTCTCTCGTGGAGAAGATATCTGTTGATTCAGTCAAATACAATTTTCTAACTATGAAAGTTGATCATCTGAAGGGCGCCTTCCATTTTGGTAATGTGGTATGTTGTCCATGCTTTTGACATTTGTATGTTTTCTTAGGGAATTTACTCATTTTCCTCAGGCATACCACGGCTTATTTGCATTATGAGTAGATATTATGCAAAATTATGCATATTGTCGCTGGCATGCATGTATGCAGATGAGCAGATTTTTAAAGAAGGTTGATCAAGCAAACTGCAATTCTATATCCCATATTGTTGTGTTTTACCATAATTTCCTTATCCTACTTTTCATGCAAAGGAATTTCTTACTTTTACTTGCCTTATAATCTTATATCTGGTTAGCATATCCACAGTGCCTCTTTTTTCCTAGGATATATTGTGGTTTAATGATTAACAATTTGTTAAAGATTTAACTGAAACATGCCCATGCTTTTGATGACTTGTCCATTGAGATGAATGAAATACTCACTGTCTTGTTTGTGTTTTCTCATGATTTGTCTGTCAAAGTGAATGCAATACACATTGTCCAAGTCAGTTGGTGAGTTTTCATGAGGCCCAGCATTTTTTTAATATATGCTCTGTAAGCTTGGTTGGTTAACATGATTAATGCCAATCCCTTTATCTTCTGATTCATTGATTGTCAGGGTTGATGCTGATGATGCATATGTTAATACCTTCTGTTTGTTAATTTATGGAGTATGTTGAGCAATGATATATCATATATGCACTAGTTATTGCATAATAGCTATCGTCTTGCACGCTGTATTTACTCGCAATATTATGTTTGCTATGTTTTGACATTGACTTTTTTAGCCCTTTCTCATAAAAAACTGACAGTAGCTATTTCAATGAAACAGCATTATCTGCATCTTGTATGTAGTATCACGTTCTATATGATTCTTCTGATGGATGCTTCATACATCAAAATGTCATTTTGTTCACAGGACATTGAATCTGAGAAGCTCTCTGACCATCTTTGCATTCTTGCTGTTTCTCTTAATAAAGCGAGGAATTTGATCTCACCACCTGTAAACAAAGAGTCTAAATTGGGTATAAAATATAACCTTGTGGAAATAATCGACAAGGAACATAAGAGGCTTCTTGCTAGGAAATCCATCATTGAGAAGCGCAAAGAAGAGCATGAACGCCAGATGCTAGAAAGGGTATTTTCAGTATGCCCCTTTTCCTCAGGATAATTCCCTGTTCAAGTTTGACATTGAACTTGTTTTTTAAATTATTGAAGGAGCGAGAAGAACAATCCAAGAGATTAAAGCTTCAGAAGGTAACTGAGGAGGCTGAACAAAAGCGTCTAGCTGAAGAATACCATCGAAGGGAGGTGTTGCGTATTCACCATGAAATAGAGGAGAGAGAACTTCAAGAAGCTCAAGCATTGCTTCTTGAAGCGCAAAAGGGTACCAAAAAGAAAGGAAAGAAACCTCTGCTTGAAGGGGTAAGCTATTATATATAGCTTCTGTGAAGTTTGACGAGTGTTTGTGGTTAATTACACTAATTGATTAATCTTTTAGAAATAATAGAGAAAATTTAAATGATTGATTTGTTGGAAAGATGGCACAACAATTGTAGAACTACCATTTTCTTAGCAATAGATTGAATGATAGACATTTTAGTATCGTCTAAAGTCATTTACTCAGTTTCTTTCTTTATTTTTTAAGCCTGATAATTGGAGTTCACTACTGTCATAACTACATTTTTTTTATCTGTTTATTATTTCTATTATCGTCTCTTAGATTGAACTATCATGTATTTATGTATTTTCTGTTTGTCAGGAGAAGGTCACGAAGCAGACATTGATTGAGATGGCTTTAAGTGAGCAATTGAAGGAAAGACAAGAGTCGGAGAAGAGGTTGCTGAGACTTTCCAAAACGATGGATTACATGGAACGGGCAAAGAGAGAAGAAGAGACCCAACTCATTGAGCAAGCCTTCATACATCGCTTGGCGGAGGAGGCAATTCTTCATGAACGTGAACAACTGGTTTGATACCCTTAAATCTTCTTTTAAAGCTTATATTCTTTTTGATAATTTTGAAAACAAATATATATATATATTGGTTTTTTTTTCCAGAAAGAGATAGAGCTCAGCAGGAAGCACCATGCTGGTGATCTCCAAGAGAAGAATAGACTTGCCAGAATGTTGGATCACAAGGTTAAGATTTATCTTTTTTATTTTTAATTAGTTATTTTTTAAACTAATTGCTTTATTTCTTGAAATATCTTCCAGTTTGTTTCATTTAGCTGATGTAAGCAGTTAGTTTGTAGACCGGCACGTCTGTTCTATATCTTGAATATATACTTGATGTGGGATTTCAAAATTTGTATTGCCCTGTCTACCAAACATTTCTGGTCTTTCAATTTTTTGGTGTTGTGGAAATTTTTGGAATTTCTCATAGTTTGATAACATGCTTCTTCTGATGTGCTGTATTTAATATTTCTCCAGCACATATTTCAACAAAGAATAGTTAGCCACCGTGAAGCAGAGCATAATCGACTGAAGACAGAAAGAGAAGATAAAATTAACCAGATTGTAACAATGCGGAAGCGTGAACGGGAGACGAAGAGAAAGCTTCTCTATTATCTGAAGTCTGAAGAAGAGCGTTTGACCAGGGAACAGGAAGCCGAGGAAGCTAGAAAGCGTGAAGGTAATTTTTTCTTTTTTTTTTATCCTCAAATTGTACTTTGAGTTGGGCAATTTTTTTCAAGTGGTTTAGGTTACCCCGTGTTGAAGGCGCAACAATCTCAGTTTGCTATGTCTTCCATCTAAACTTGTGAAGAGCATGCCATTGATAATACCAAAACTCCCATGCAAGTTATATTTCTCGTATCAAAATTTTGCAGAAGAAGAGACGCGCAAGAAAGAAGAGGCTGAGCGGAAAGCTAAGTTGGATGCAATTGCTGAGAAGCAGAGACAGCGAGAAAAGAGAATTAGAAGAGAAGGAACAACTGCGAAGAGAAGCACTTCTTAGAAAACAAGAGCCTCGGCCTCGGCCAACCGACGCTGCTTCTGGTTCTCTATCTTCTGAGTCCGCTCCTGCTGCACCAGCCGCAGCAGCAGCAGCGTCACCTGCTGCTGGTAAGTATGTGCCAAGGTTTCTCCGTGAGAGAAGTGAGGGACAAAAGACAGCGCCTGCTATTGCTCCTGCTCCTGTGCCTGATCGGTGGGCAAGGCAGGACGATCGCCCTCCCCAATCTGGCAGCGATCGATGGCGAAATGATGACCGCCGACCATCCTATGGTGCTCCAAGGACATCTTCTTCGTCTTCCTGGTCAAGGACGCGCAGCTAATGTCATCTGTTTTTCGACTGACGATGAGTGACTGGCTATACAGAAATTTGCACAGGACTTATTGCATCCAGTCCACTTCAGTATGCACTTGAATAATTTAAATGTAGCTGGGACAGGCTGCTTCCAAGCATACCATATTATATCCAGTCGTTCGTCATCGAGACAGCTCATGTGTTACAGCTATTTTGAATTTGTCATTGTCGTCTGAAGTTCAATTATTATGTGCTTCATTTGATGAGTGCAAAGGGCAGATTCTTCGTGGCAAAATGATTCTCTTCATTGGACATGAAAAATTCGAATCAGATAAAAAAAATTAGAAAAATCAACGCTGTTTATTGCTTCGTTTTAAATAATGGACGAGCCCTGTTGTCGTTTCCACGGGCAGCGTGCGCACACAGTGAGGCGAGGACGGCGAGCAGCGCCCTCGCAGATTTCCATGTCGGAGACCGAGTGGACACGGCGTCAAAGGGTGAGGAATCGGATCCCACACGAGTGCGGCCCGATGCCCTCGCCGGACGACGTCCGGCGCCCCACATTGCGCTGGAATGGAAGGCTGCCCGTTACATGAGCCGATCTGATACCGTTACGTATCAAAATATTAAAGGCGTTATACTAATTAGGCCACCGGATTATCAAAACATTAATTTAATT